>SNQJ01S0049616.1:47077-73218 GCA_010110895.2 Picea sitchensis
TGTAGATAATATTACTCAATGTATTCTCTGAAACTCCTCCAATTTTCACTCCTTGAATCCTCCCCAAAAAGAGGTTATAGAAAGAATGGTAGACTTTATTCAATTATGGTCTATTCAAAAGACCCAACTTGTACAGCATGCCCTGCGCTCAATATTTAACATCCAATTCAAAAACTCACACATAAGAAACTAGAGTCGGGACGCTTTCCAATGGAATTGGTCCCACTTCATTTGGATTCTGTATGAAGAAGTTATGACTGTTTTACTCGAAACACATGTTTATTAACTAGCTTCAGGACTGGTCACAAACCCTATCTTCCACAGAGTGTATCTCCATAATTATAGTGAATCAAGAACTGAATGTTTTACCAGAGGTACCTTGATATGACTTCTCAATACCATAGCAATTTCACCATCTGAATCATTCTAGAAAACAATTTATAGTTAAAATGGTAAGATGACCTAAAAATAACATACCTTAGAACACATCACCAAAAGACTTCATCCTCCCTTGAAATCCGACCTTCTTTTACTTCTTATTTCATCTGAAATTCGACTTGTATCAAATGAATGTATAATGATGTTTATTCACATCACCAAAGTACTTCATCCTCCCTAAATCCGACCTTCTTTACTTCTTATTTCATCTAGCCCTGACTTGTATCAAAATGTGAATGTATAATGATGTTTATTTATACCCACTTATATCACTTCCTTTAACATTAGGCCTAATTCGGTTCTCTTTCTTTATTTTGTAATTATTTTCACTATCTTCGTGGCCTACATGTACTTCCTTCACTCACTTTGTCATCTTCAAAAATTCATTTCTCCTCAACCATGAGGATCCACGGATGTGCCACATACCACCGAAACAACATGACAGGTAGTACTATCCATTCATGGGTGTTGTATATGCATGTGCATTGTCCCTTCATGTCCAAATACCTTATCAATCTTTCATCCAAAAACATGACTAGGGTTGACATCAATGACAACAACCAATCTTCCAACACAATATTGTATGCAACTTCTACTAAAGACAAGGGCATGGCTGTATATGTCGACCCCCGGCTTCCATTCCATCATGGACTATGGGGAAGGAAGTATCCATGGTTCGTCGAAGTAAGTCGTGCGGAGTGATGAAACTTGAAAAATATCAGCCCTAGGTTGGTCGGGGGTAGCTGATATGAGCTTGACATCGCCAGAAGGAGGTGGGTAATAAAAAGTACCAATCAACGGTGGGCACAAACTAACCCCTATGTTGATGATGTTGGGATGAGGGTTATCAATCATCGGGACCGTGGATGCCCCCGATGAAGGGTCAAGATGGGTGAAGGACAACTGATCAATGGATATGATCCGGCCCTCCTGTGGAAACAACAAGACCTGAAAAATTGTGGCAACCATTGCATGCATAGCATAGGTCCAAATCCTTACTAACAGAAGGTTGTAGTTGAGAGGTGCATCGACCACTTCAACTTCGACACACATGGTCTTCCCTCCTAACTACACGGGGAAATAAGGGATGATTCCATGTAGTCTGAAATAACGACCATCGAAAGCAGTAAGTAGAGTAGGTGACGGAGACAAAACGGGTTGGCCAACGACCTTCCAACATGCCAATGACATCACGCATGTCGAGGCACCCTCATCAACCACCGTACATAAAATGTTCGGAGTAAAATATTTTGTGGGTTAAGCCACTACTATCTGAAACACGACATGGTAAGGGAGACGAGGTTTTAAGTCGGTCATATTGAGAACGATCGTTCCCAGGTTACAAGTCTCTGTAGAACCCAGAGTAGATAGCAGAGTCTTTCTCTACGAAGGGCAGCTCTGGAGGACCACCAAAGCTAACATTGTGCAAGGGGTTTGTGACAAATATTCCACCACATAGTAGATATGGGAGGCCCTCACGTTTGGATTGTAAGAATATTTCTTGAACGCCCCTTTCGGGATGCATTTCATTGTTTCTCCCATCATCTTCTCAATCTGGAGAGGAATAGATGGGTTTATGACTTCTTTACCCTTTTCAGCAGATTCCAACATTTTGTAATCGTGTGCCCTAGTTGTTATGTGAGCATCACCTTTCATCATGTAAATGTTCATGACCGAGGAATTATTAGAAGACAGAGGGGGTCCTTGACTTCCCGCATCCATGCTCAAAGAGGATTGAGTCATACTTTTCCCATGAGGGAATGGGTTCGTTAACACAAAAGGTTGTTGTTGCACAAATAACTTCTGAGCCTCCGCAAGTCGAGGGCACAGGTGAGTCGGGTGGTCTTCCATGGAAAGGTTACACAGATACTTCGACTTTCTCTTCTCTATGTTGCTCCCGCCAGCATTGTTGTTGGGTTTCTTATCCCCCTTACCCTTATTGTTTCCTTGTTTTTTCTTTTCATCAGGTTGCGGGTTGGCCTTCGGGTCGTCAAATGCACACTGTGTATGTTTGACATTTGAGTAGGGAGAATAGCAGAACCTAAGGTCTGGTTGGCCGTTGTCTGTTGTTTCGACAATTGTTGCAATTGATTTGACATCTGATCAGTGGACTTTCCTTGTGTTGAACCAACTATACCATCGACATGTGGTCCAGACTTTTGTCTAGCCTTGTCAAGGATGGACTGTGACGCATCTGGAAAAATCTCATAGAGTAAGCCAGACTGAGAATATATCAATTCTAGTTGTTGAGCTCTTATTATTGCCTCCTCCTCTAAAAACACTCTCGACGTTGCAACGTTCTTGGATAACTGAGGTACCAAAGACTTCGGGAACCACTCAGCAGGAAAGTCGATGGGACCTATACCTTAATCAAACTCTTCTGCCATTGCCATTCTCGAATGTGATCTGAGATATGAACATCTTTGGTCCACTCAAAGTTGGCCATCAATTCGGTGTCGGCATCATATCTCATGGGTAGTTGGAAATGGTTTAGGAAAACCATTTCCAAATCGCTAAAGTAAGAGTATCTTGAGTGGTCAAGCTAGATGTACCATTTCGCGGCACCCCCGATAAGAGTGTGTTGAAACAGGAGAAAATATACGGAGTCATCTTGCAGCGAGTTTGATGAGCACCATAGGTGGAAATTTGTCACGTGATCACTCGGATCTTTGCCATGCTTGTCTTCAAATTTTGTAATATCTAAGGTAAACTTAGTCGGCATGGGGGGCCAACATGGATCATGAAAAATTGGGTCGTTAAGAAACCTTGACAAGTATGTCAAGTGTAACGTTTCCATAAATGGTAGTTTGGGCTAGGTACTATGTACAGGAAAAAGGGATCCTAGAGTTTGACTGGCACAAGGTTGCCAGGAAAAGTTGGGTTGTCAACTAAGGTTTTGGTAAACACCATGGCCTTGGCTAGCGTACAGGTACTGTGTTTGTTGGGACATCATCGATTGATTCTCATAATTGGAAAATGAAGGTTGGGTGGGGATTGATCCTTGCATTGTGTTCCAAATATTATGGAAGGGGTTGCCCCCTGTCGATTCGATGGGCATAGGTAATGAGCCTTGCCTAGGGTTTAAATTGACTATAGAAGGAATTTGTGCTAGTCGACATCCCTGATAAGGGAAATAATACCTACCAAGGATTCCAAAGTCCTTGTGAGGAGAAAACTCATGTATTTGCCCGTTGTGTAGGAATAGTACCTTGCACAAGACTTTGTTGTCCAAAACTAGGGTTTCCCCCGACCGAGACGACAGCTGATGAAAAAGCGTTATTACCAAACGTTTCGAACAAAGAGAATGACATGGATCCCACTGGCGTGGTGTAAGAATATGGTCCTATACTGCCTACTCCAAACAAGCTATAGTTCGTGTTCAGCCTGACGGGTGGCTGAGTAGCACCGCCGAGAGAGGGGGGGAAAGGAGGTATATGACCCCTATCGTAAGAGATAGTGTTATATGGGGTTGAGGTGCCCCCCATTGACCCTTGCAAAGGAGAATTTGAGCTCCCTGTCCTCAGACCCATGGTCTATAGGGTGGAGTAGGTAAGGATGGAGTTCGTATCAAAGTTAGGCATCCCATATGAAAATGGAGGGCCTGTCGCACTCTATGTGAATGGAACAATGATCACCGCCGAAGATGGCATCAAACTAGTACCCGAAGTAGAGGTGGTCGAGACCGTGGTGGTCCAAGCTAACGAAGGTGGTTTAGGAGGTGGAATTCCCCCTATGGTGGCATCCATTGAGGGAGTATGAGGACTCCCAGGTGAAGTAGAAACATTTTCTTCCATCATTGCTTATAACACTATCTGACGCTCGTAAGGTGTTACCCTCGGAGGGATAACTTGTACCAAGATTGGCGCCGACAAGTCAGTGATCGGAGTGTTGGTTGGCCCGAGCTTCCGCTCCAAGGTCATAAACAATAGGTTCCTCTAGATTCAAGTACTCTCCTCTTGGAGCAGGCTCGAGAACAGTTTCATGTGTCACGGTCGCTTCGTATGACCCTTGTTGGTCAAGTATTCACTGTAACAGTGGCGGTGGTGGCTCTAATGCAACCGGCGGCAGGCCATGAAGCCTTCATGACTGGCGGAGCTCTTAATCTTCCACTTTGTGAAAATATCAATGAAATAGTAAGGATTTTACTAACATTTGAAAAGAAGCACACACTAGAAAATTTCCTACGAGATAAACCAAGCAAACCATTATCTAGTTGGAAGAACAGTTACGCCAACCAACACTAGAGAAACTTACCAGTGCAAGTGCAACTCAAACATGGAAGCACCCTCTGGGTATACTATGCAAAGCATGGCCCGACATCTACCCTAGGTACCGCATTATACCCCTACAGTCACCTGTGTAAGTCTCTAGAAAAAAGGAAACTAAGTTTCCATCTCGTAAACAGTCACTAGGCAGGTATAGTCGACAGTCGGGTGGATCGCAATGAGCAGGATAACAAGTCTAAAACCTACTGAGGGTATCAAAATCAAGTGGTCCGAAAGACAATTGAGGGCCTCGAATGGATTCAATAACCATGAAGCTCTGTAGGAAAATGCAACCGATAGTATCCCACGACAAGTCCTCAATATGTGTTCCCCACTATGCTTGCTCCGACTTTGGAGGGGTTATCTCTGCTACCTTTCCTCACGCGACCTCATGTTTAGCCCCTGTGTTAGAGAGGGGTCCTGGATAAATTTCACGTCACTGGAGTTTTTACACTCCCTAGATATAACTCCAATGTTTGTTTATAAGCCTTGAAGAGTTTCCTCTCCAACCTAATTCAAGGCTCTAGCCTAGACTAGTTGATTGACCCTACAAACATAAAGTCTAGTTGATTTTAAATTAGCGTTCATTTTAAATGGCTTGTTTTAACTCAAGGAAATGGAAGTGAAATTAGTGATGTGTATGGGAGACGAAGAAGGAGAAATAAATGAAACTAAAATAAAAATTACTTCTAGTTAATAATAAAGATTTGCAACTAACTCTTTAACCAACTTTTCATAACTAAATTTTTCTAAGATCTTTTAAAGGAAAACCTAAAACGAAATTTTGCTCGACTATGAGCTACTTAATGTTCTAATCAAGCGATAAATAACTTAAGAAAATAACTCTTCTTCCTAACAAACAAGATAACTAACCCAACTACTTAACCAAACTAAGAAAAACAATTTTTTTTTTCTTTTTCTTATGAAAATGATTCAAACAAGAAAACTTGAAATAAATATTTCTTTTCTTTTCTTTAAAGAAAACGAAAGGGGGAGAAGTAGAAAACAAGACAAGAATGAAACTAACCTTTGTCCCACTGCGGATCACAGGGAGACACTAAAGACACCAAATAGGCTGATCAAAACTCAAAGACTCGCCTAAAAACCCTTTCGAAGTAAACACAAGAAATATTTAAAAAGATAAGAACACTGACATCTAACCCAAGCTATAACTGTACAAACAAAGACATTGAACTCTATCAAGAAACCCTGAGAAGTATAAATTCAATCAAGAAAGAGGTTGACTTCCTCCTTCTTCAAAAACAATTCCTTGAACCAAGTACACTACTATTTTTCCAGAAGCCTCCATATGTACGTGCGATATTTACTAGACAGGACGCGTATGTACGCGGGTTGTCCCACTGTAGGGCACGTACACCTCTGTAATTTCTCAAAAAAAGAAATGAAACAGATAGGCTGACAGGGTAGGGAGAAATGGTATGGCACCAAAATGTGACCAGAATCCCTTAAAAGACTCAGGAGACTCACAGAAAATCAGAAGCTAATAAAACCAATCAAACACCCAAAAAAATTCCCTAAAACCCTAGAGGCTTCCCCCGTATGGTCGCCTATTCTGCTAGTGGTGAAAACCCCCCCTATGGATACACCAGGGTTTACATTGTAGGCAGATCAATAACTGTTTAAAAGTCTCCTACTTCTCTAACTACCCCAAACATATCCCAAGCTCATGCATGAAAGACAAATTGAGAAGGATCAGGTAACGATACCTTTTACTCTGTGTCCGGTGACGATCCTCTCACGCTTGATAGCTCCGTTGAATGCAAGCCTCCTCCCAAGGTTGACCTGCATTCACAAACAGATAAATAGGAAACTACAAACATGCATTTCATATATAAATCATGGGTTAGATGTTAGAATAAAACATAAATCAAATGCAAACATTCGTCACGTAATATTTCTAGACACGAAAAGTACTTATTTTATTGATAATACAATGATCACTTACAATAAGGTCGGCTACTGCTCCATGAACTTCGTCCAATCTCCTCTTCACCAAGCTCCAGGTGCGCCTCCGTGTATCTTTTTCCTCTCAACCTCTCTCTAGGGAAATGGAATGGAATTATGATGGAGGAAAAAGGGCAAAATGGGGAATTCTGATGCAATTCCCAAAAGATGGTTGCAATTTCTTGGGGCAAGGAGGGGATGTGAAACATGAAGAGTTTCATTGTTCTTATGTCTAGATGTGGAATGAAACCCCAACACCTCCTTTTATATGACAAAAGGATGGTTATTCGTTTGGGTGACGGGCTATAAGCGATGGAACAGTTGGGAAACTACCCAATAGCCTATAATCTCAACAAATTCCTTGCAACTTTTGCGAGTATACGTGGGTTGTAGTGGTGCAGCTTGCGTACGCACGCGGGCTGTAATGGTGCAACAAGCGTACATACATGGGCAGTAATGTTGCAAGGCACGTACATCTTCAAAAATATGGTTTTCAAGAAGAGAAACTCAGTGATCGCTTGGAAAAAATAGCAAGTAGGAGGACCAGATGCCAGATATGCATGTATAGAGAAATTTAGGATTATAACACCAAGTAATAAATATATGAATAGAATCACTTCAATGAGTTTATTTTCTTACTTTAATTAGAATGAGAGTACCAAGTGATAAATATACGAGTAGAATCATTTTAATGATCTTTTCTTCCAAATATATATATTCAGAAGGAACAATAGAGAGAGTAATCTAAATTATGATAAATTTTAAGGTATTATTACCTATTAAAAAAACTTTAAAATATCGAAGATAATAAAATTTATAAAGCATCATAAATTTTCAGATTAATAAATTGTTCCTGAGATTAATAAAATTATAAACTAGTTAACTAAAAATAATGTTACTAATAAATTTCCCATAAGTAAAATATTTCGATTTGAACCATATACTTATAAAATTGTTAGTGCATGGGTGGTCATCACATGCACTGGAGATCGATTAAATTGGTGGCATAATGATGCACATAAACAATGTATGGAAGTTTAAATTTTCAGATTAATAAATTGGTCTTTTCAGATTAATAAATTGGTCCTTACCATAATAATGTGAGATTAATAAAATTATAAACTAGTTAACTAAAAACAATGTTACTGATAAATTTCCCATAAGTAAAATATTTCGATTTGAACCATATACTTATAAAATTGTTAATGCATGGGTGGTCATCACATGCACTAGACATCGATTAAATTGGTGACATAATAATTCACTACACCTTATAAGAACTCTTTTTTCATATATACAAAAAAAATATCATGAACCATTTAATCATGATGGGGTGGCAACCCTAAGAACCATGATGACCCCCTTAGATGCAATACTTATCCTCGCTCCAACTTGAGTAATATAGTTTGTTAAGTTGGATTTTTATTAGTGTGACTGTATGTTTAAGTAGCTATTTTGATTTTATTTTATTTTTATTTTTTTAGTGGTGTGTACTTAATTTGAGGTAGTTATAGGTGGTTGTAAAATAATCCAATTATTTGGGATAAAAAAATTTAAATGTATTTTATCTATTTATATTAATAATTAAATAAAGTATTTTTGGGTTATGAGTAATGGGGAGTCATTTTTGTAGTCCAAGAATGTAAGGAAATCCAATTTCTATGGGTAATTAATGAAGTCACCAATAATGAAGCTTAAGTGTTAGATGATTTTTCAAGGATTGAAATGCTTGTCGAGATCACAATGAAAACCATTATGGTCATTGTTCATAAGGAATTTCATTGGGTGAAGGTTCATTGAAACAATCCGGTAAGGAGGGGGGCCTCTTTGCATCAATGATTCATACAATGATGATCTACAAAGTCGCAACCTGGAGAATAGTTGGCGGCAAACCTTGCTTAGTTCCCTCAATCTTCGTTTGTCAAATCATATTTATGAATTTGGAGGGAATTTAAGGCCCCTTTGTCCCACCACCCTCCTCGCACATGCAAAGGCATGTGGCCTCCTTAATGATCCATTTGATCCAAGCATCTTCATTCTATTCTCTTATTTGCATAAAAAAGGGCACCCAACCTCGCCATTATCTACCTCGCACTTTCAAAGATAGACACACCAGATTGTAGATTTCATTTGTGGGTCGAGGTCTAAGCCATAGGGTGGTAATGGTGTTTATTCTAGACCTAGAAAATTAGGAAGTTACCCTTGCTCTACATTATGTCCATCTGATTTTAAAAAGGATTTCCTTGGCCTCCTTCTATTTTGAAAACCCTTCCCTCATTCATACGACCTTCATTTTATCTTACAGGACTAGTGTGTGGAGTCATGTTTGTTCTCTTTATTTGTAAGTATGGGCCCATACTATTTCAAATGTAGGAGGAAGAAAAACTTGGGGATGTTAGCTAAGTAGGCTACCATGACAAGAACAAAGCTTCAAGTTTGTCCTCTCCTTGGTAGCTTGAGAAATGAAGATAGAGTTGGATGATTGTGCCTCTTGCTCATGTTTTATGCCATAACAATAAGGCCCTCCCACTAAATTCAAAGTGAATCAATCCTACAATCAAAATTTAAAGCAATTTGAGTTAGATGTCCAATTCTAAATTGACGGGCTTAAAGAAAAACAAGAAGAATTGGAAGCTACAAGAAATGTGCTAGAAGTGTTGGTAGTGTGTATGCCACCATTTGTCAATTTCCAAGCTAAATCATTCATCCCTCCACCTCGCTAAACTCGTTAACTTCCAATGGATACAATAGAACACTCAGGCTCTTCAATCCAAATGGAATTTGTAGCTAATGTCTGGGATGGCATTGTCATTTGTTTAAAATGTAATTACTTTCTTTAGTAACACTAGACTTGAGAGATAATAAATAGGGAGGGTCACAAAGGGAGAGAAATAACTCCATAGAACATAGAAATGCAAGGATTTATGCACTACTTATATCCTTTCCCCTAGCTAGTTATCAAAAACATACAAGTCATTTATAAAGAGACGTAAACTCTGATTCTAGAAATTATGGCTTCTATGGAGTGTCGTATCTATGCCTTTACACTATCTATAGTTACAACATGCCATTATTGACTTGGAAATGATTGGCTAAGGGTAAGGGATTCTCTACAATGAAACCATACATAGCATATTTGGCCTAATGAAGCATCCCCAATTTCCTAGTGAGGCTCCAACACAGATCGAATTGCTAGATCATTGGATCTCCACGCGTTTTAGAACCAAGATCACACCAAGAAAGAGGAAAGTAATATGTATTAGAAAGGCGAAGTCATATTTTACATGAGAAAATATTGTCATTGGGAGAGAATAAAGAGGAACATGAAGCGAGTGTCCACATTAAGAATGTTATGTTGTTGATTATTACAATTAGATAAGCCCATTACATAGTATAGTAGTAAATTTTGGTTGCAAAAGACATGGATAAGGTTTTTAAGCCCAAACTATGAAATTCTAAAATCTTTTGTTGACTATTGAAGTCTAACTGAATTTTGTAATATTCATGGCATGAAAATGGCCATTGATTTTGACTTAATACAAATAAATTATTATGATTTTAAAAAATATTTAAAGGACGCATTTTATTAAAAAAATTATAGGGATAGAAACACATTAATTGATGGACTTTTTTTAACCAAGTATTGGGACACTAGGCGATTGTAATCACCATGAAAATAGTTATCATTTAAAGGGTTGAACTCCACCTGGATCCATCAACTGTCATTTGACAAATCAAATTTATGAAATTGGAGGGGAATTTAAGACCCCTTTATCTTGTCGCCCTCCTTGCACATGCAAATAAATATGACCTCCTTAACACTCACAACAATCCATGTGTCTTCCTTCTTCCTTATACCAGTGTGAGAAAGGGTTCCCAACCTCCCCATTATTTACTTATCACTTTCAAAGGTAGACACAGTAGGTTGAAGGTTTCATTCATAGGTCACGGTTTAATCCATAGGTTGGTGATGGTGTTTATTCCAAACCTGCAAAATCAGGAAGCTATCCTTGCTCTGCATTCTATCCATCTAATTTCGAAGGATTTCCCTAGCCTCTTTCTACTTGGAAG
This sequence comes from Picea sitchensis, assembly GCA_010110895.2. Classification (NCBI taxonomy): domain Eukaryota; kingdom Viridiplantae; phylum Streptophyta; class Pinopsida; order Pinales; family Pinaceae; genus Picea; species Picea sitchensis. Next base: position 57,817 of record SNQJ01S0049616.1, read on the forward strand.
GCCCTTGCCTCATTTCAGTGGCCTTCATTATATCTTACAAGACTGGTGTGTGCGGTCATGTCTTCTCTCTTCATCTATATGCACAAACCCACAATGTTTCGAATGTAAGGTGGAAACGAAACTTGGGGAGATTCACAAAGAAACTTGTTGTAGTGATAACATAGTGCAGGTTGCGTTCTCCTTGGTAGATCAAGCATTGCAGATGATGTCAGATCATTGTGCCTCTCACTCATGTCTAGTGAAAAAACATCAAGGCCCTCTAGTCAAATTTCAAGCAACTTAAGCCTACATTTAGTGTTTAAAGCATTAGGAGTTAGAGGTTAGATTCTCAATTGACATGTTTAAAGAAACAAAGGAAGAACTAGAAGCTGCAACAAACATGCTATAAGAGTTGGTAGTGCATATATTAGCATTTTTCAATTTCTTGGCTAAACTCTTGGTCCCTTTTCCTCACTAAGCCCATGGACTTCCAACAAGAATAGTACAACAATAAAGTTCTTCAATCCAAATGTAATTTATAGCCAGTGCTCAAGATGAGCATTGATATTTGTCTAAAATATGATTAATGTTTTATTGTTGTTTGTTATTATTAGGTATAACATGTTATATAATATAGTAGTATATTTTGGTTGTAAATAATATGGATTAAGTTGTTAAGCTCATTCAATGAAATTTTAAATTCTCTTGTTGAATATCAAAATTTAATATTTATGATACAAAAATGACATTTGATTCAATATAAATTAACCATTTTAATTTTAAAAAAATTATAAAAAATAATAAACAAATTCAATATAAATTTAACATTTCACTTAAAAAAACATTTTATAAAAAATAATAACTATTAAAAAACAAAACCATTGTAAATATTTATCATTTACATTTTTTCTTAAGTTCTCACTCCAATGTTATCTTAAAAAAACATTTTATAAAAAATAATAACTACTAAAAAACAAAGCCATTGTAAATATTTATATTTGCATTTCTTCTTAAGTTCTCACTCCATTTTTATCCTTTGGATATTCTCTTACTTCATAGCATCTCTAGGAAAACATGCATCTCCCTATACATGGTACAATTTCCATTACTACCCTTTGTCGAGGACACTTTAGGCACTCCCATTATACATTATGGTAATGTGAATATGAGCTTTAACTTCTTCTTTTTCATATTACTCAAATTGACATGTCATTAACTTGTAAATTAAGTAACTAGCTTTTAAACTAACTTATAAATGAGATACAACTTAATATAAACAAGGCTACGTGGTAGCGAATACATGTCGATGTAGCATTAACAAACACTGAGTTATCATGTGGGTTGCAAATCACTGAAAATAGAATTAGATTAATTATATGGTTTGAGTCACTTAAAATCCAATTGGATAAATTTCTAATTTTACTTTATATTATGCTAATGCTAATGTTGTGGTGCAGTCATTCAAATAACAAAGGATTAGCCTAATTTTATTTTATACTATGTAGTTCATGTTGTGATGAATTCATATTTATATGCTACAACATAATAAATATTGCATTCATGCATGATGTTTTATAATAAATTTTATTTACTATGCTTTTAATGTTGTATAAGATAATAAATATTGCATTTATGTATGATGTTTTTATAATAAATTTTATTTACTATGCAATTAAAATGTTGTGCAATATAATAAATATTGCATTCATGCATGATGTTTTTATAATAATGTTTTTTAACTAATTTTATTTACTATGAAATTAATGTTGTGGTTAATAAATAATGAAATAAGGTTGTTCCGTTAACGCCTATCAAGACAAGAAGCTCTAAACGCTAAATTTAACACAACTAATGGAATGCATTGGGATGATCCCACAAAGACGGAGATAAACCCTTATTTAGATTAAAATACAATGTTTCAAGTTGTTTCTCATAAACACTATACGTGAACAACATGGATTAACCAAATGACCAAAAAATTAAAGCACTCTTTGTTGCTATTGTCCATGTAATTAAACCAGATCCTATGATCTATTTGTTCCATGGATCAAGAGGTTGCTATTGTCCTTGTAATTAAACCAGATCCTATGATCTATTTGTTCCATGAACAAAGATGTCAAATGTTGATGATCGTCAGCATCAAGCTCACCTGCTAGTCTTTGTCCAGAAGAGGATGCAATCCACACTTGGAGCAATTGATCTAAATAGAGGAAAGAAGAAAAAAAACATAAAACAAAAAAATTATTAAAACAGAAAAAAGAGATCAATAAAGTAAAAGCAGGAGTAGAGCCTTCTATTACAAAACTCCAACACACACCTTAAGAGATAATAAATGTGGATTGCATAACTGTTAGGTCAGAATAAATAATGACATTGTGGTCCAATGTCAAAAGGTTTTCAGATAAGTAATTTTCTTTAGTTTGACAAGCTACATGATTGTTGATGAACCCCTTTCCAGTAAACTCATAAATAGGGCAGGTTTACTTAGATTTAGTCTGCTATAACCAGTTGTGCAAATGCACCTTTGGGATCAATTTCCTTACTCTTGTTCAATTTTCTGAAGCTTCTCTTTCTCCTCCTCTTCTACTTTGCTACGAAGATTGACTCGCTTTGTGCCAAAAACACCCACTTAGTGAGGAATAACACAGCTATTTGTCAGAGCCAACCTTCTCCACATCGATAATTTTCACCCTAATTTGTTTTTAGATACTGCAAGGTGGGACAAAATATCTCATTGTCTCCACATATTGCTCCCTTGTCACAAGAACAACATTTTCCTTGCTGAAATCGTTTTCTAAAATCTGTTGAGAAACAATACCCACTATAATTCAAAAGAAAACCCGAGACGAAATTCGATATGTTGTCTCTCTCTGCAAACTATTGGTGAATAAGGAGTGAAATTTTCCTCTGGAACAGAATACAGACATGTTTATAGTTGAACATATATTCTAGCTATTGGCATTGACATGTAGTGATTGGGAAACAAAATTTATAGCACAACATGATGATGTTTATTAGTACCTCTGAGGTGCCAGAGCCGAACTGAAGAAGGTCGGTTTGGCCGCCTGAATATTTGTTCTTGACCTCCTCTATTCTCTTCCTCTCCACTTCCCTTTGCTTCTCCAGCCTCCTTATTCTCGCAGCATCTTGGGCAGTGTCCACGTACCCATCTCCCATACCAGCCATCGTTCTGTATATGAACTTCAAAATCAATGTGAATTGTTTCGTTTTTGTGAATAAATTCCAATTGTAAAGAAAGACATTACTCTATCACAGTCTCTGAAGTATATCCTTTATTCAAAACGGCTCGGAAAATTTTACTCTCGTCGAAATTGGGCCAACTAAATAATCAAAATTTGACTTCCCCTTTTTGAAAGTTCCAGGTCGATTCAGAAACCGTCAAAATCTTTGGAGGAAAAAAATTGTTATTGGTACTTTGATTCAGGGTATTCAAAATTGTGTCCAATTTTTTCCCTGAAAATTCATTAAAAATGAGAAAATCTGGAACATTTTGGATAAAGTTTGTCCTGTGTCTAATTAAGAAAAGTTGTACAGCTAGTTGTAGTTGTTGAAGGATCCACAGTCTTTGCAGATTTCTCCCTGTCCCCCAGTCTTAATACCCACATTCCCCAGTTTGATCATGGACGCCGCAAATGCATTAACATAGCCACGAGTGCGAGGATCGACATAGAGTATCTGGTCAGTTGCAAGAAGCACCAGTCCTTTCATGGCGTTGTGATAATAGGCGTTGTCAAAGTGGGCTGCATGACGAGCTTGGTGGAAGCTCCAGCACGGAGACTGCCACATTACCACTCAACAAACGGCCACGGCATTGTCACTCAAACAACGGCCATGACAACCATGTTGGAAATTGAAAATAGTATAAATATCACATTTTTTTTTGTTTGTTAGTTTGTCTGTGACATGTGGGACTAACCTATGGCTAAGAAACCGCGACTCAGGGGCATCTAAGCCGTCAAAATCACCCGGGATCGCACCTAGCCTGAGCCACACCAACCCTTAACACGGTTGGATTTGTTGTCCGCACAGGTTTACGGAGCGCCTTAACAACACACTTTGTCACCGACTGTCCTACACCTCGGGGACAGTATAGACAGTATAAATATCACATTGAAAAACAAACATTTATTTTTTACAAATAATGCTATACTTTATTTCCAACATTACTTTCCAGTGTTACTCAGTTAGGGAAAAATTACGAGGCAAACCTAACATTGTCATTTGAACCACCAACATTTGAACCACCAATCAAACATCAGAAAAATTCTTTAAACTAATAACTGCGAAAGATGTTTTTGTTAAAACTTCGGTTAAACTGTTAATATTTAAATAAGTAAAAGGAAACTAATATTGTGTCAATGCATATTGATTGCTATATACCTATGCCTTCGATAGGTATAATAAGAGCATATCAATAAAAAAGTTATATATAGTTCACAACTTCTTCGGAGTAATATTATTTTTTAATATTTTATGTGTTTTTAATTATAATTGTTTTTAAAAAATTGTAAGTTTATTTTTTTAATATTTGGATGTAGGGTGGTTTAATTACTATTTTTTTTCCACTCAAAAAAGTGTAATTATATTCATCCAAAGATAACCAAATTAAATTATGTAGGTGCCTTAAGCACAACCCAATCCTGAGTAGAAAGTTCCCAAAGGGACACAAAAGTTCGCTGGTAAGCCAAAAAGAAAATATAAAAACAGAAGTTGGGGAGAAACCTCGAATAGACCGAAAAAACCTGGGTCAAGAGATCTCTCCACAGTAAACCCCAGAAATGCGATCCCAAAAAAACCCTAGTGGTCGGATGGACCAGGTCAGAGTGGTATAAAAACCCTCACATCAGCAGAACCAGATAGCAGCAACATCAATGAGACCTCAACCAACAACAGTAAAAGAGAATACTACAAGTTGCACGCCCTCTCAAAGGACCTCAAAGTGCCATACACAACACCGCGTGCCCAAAGATAGGACCTCAAAGCTCTAGCACAACCACCACCAGATAAGAAGAAAAATATCATCGACAACCACCAATAGGAGCTGGATCAAAACCACCACTGAGGATATATTATGGGGGTTCCAACTCCTATTGGTGCTTTTCGAAGAGGTGAATATCGAGGAATTCCATTCTCTGGTTCAGTCTTTGAAGCCTCAGAGCATAAATTCACCTCAATCCAGTCGATTTGTCAAATGATCTGAAGATATTTTGCATCTTGATTTCTCATCCCGGAATTTCAAAGATCAAATCTCTTTTATGGTGAGCGTGCTCTGGTGGGAAACTTTACTGGGCTATGGCCAAGTCCGAAGGTTATGGAATCCTGGGTAACAGAGCACTGGTGCCCAAAGGTATGATAAGATCTTTTGTTGTAGGTCGAGGTTATTTTATTTTTACATTTTTCATCAAATCTGAGAGGGATATAATATTTCGCTCTAGTCCATATTTTATGGGTTCTAGGGGAATGTTTCTCTCCCCATGGTATTTAGACTTCAACCCAGAAGAGGAAATCTCAGCAACCCTAGTGTGGGTAAGGCTTCATTTTCTTCCTCTTATTTTCTGGGAAGAAAACTATTTTAGAGCTATCGGGAATAAATTGGGCAGATACATTGAGAAGGCAGAGCCAAAAGGAAACTAGTGTTCCTATGCAAGAATGTGTGTGGAAGTGGATTTGGAGAAGTGTTTGTCAGAGGTAGTGAAAAACAAAATTGATTAATGGAGTTTCTAACAGCCTCTTGACTATAAGCATATTCCATTCAAGTGCCACATTTGTCATGATCATGGGCACTTTGCCAAAAATTGTCCAAAGCTGCAGCAATCTCAGTCGCCCCCAATAAAAGAATATGAGTTTAAAATGGTCACAAGAAAACGTAGAAATCCATGGCGTAAGGGGCCGCACCAACCAATAAAACCTCAGAGGAGTTTGAAAAATAATCAATTTGGAGCCCTTGAAAATCTAGGTGACACAGAAAATATTGAAGAATGGAGGAAGTACCTGGGAACTCACTCTTCCAAAGGTTTTGATCACCCTCCAGAGGAGCCAATAATCAGCCCAAAAGAAGACAAGAAGGAAGATTATTCATCCAAAGAAGAAGGAGATGACGTCCTGGAATCCAAGGAAAAAGATGGAGACAATAGTGAGGAGATCGAGGAATAAGATAGTGAAGATGGAGAGGATTCAGAGGAGGAAGAAGTGGACGCTGCAGAATCAAAAGTGTTAGAAAAATTTTCAGGTCAAGGGGATTTGGTTCTAAAATTGCAGTCCCATTTTGATCCTACTAAACCCTTTTCCTTTGTTGATGCTTTGAAAAACTCTGCACCAAATCCCCCCCCTCCTCTTACAAGGGGAAGGAAGTCTAAAAAGGAACATCTAAATCATGGAACAGGAAAGAATATTAGCTCGGTTCCATTCGAGATTTTTATTCCCCACTGGCAACCATGAGGGGTTAAAACAAATTCTCAAACAATAATGTTTTGTTTCTATGTAAATATTTGCAATCAGTTTGTCAGAATTTATTTGTGTTCCCATAAATTTGGTATAAGAAATTGGAAAGTGTTTGTTTTCGCCTCCATATGTGATGGAAGGTTGAAGAATGTCAAATTATTTTCTCTTTACATAAATATTCTTTTAGTCTCTTGAACTACATGTACCTTTTTTGTTGTTTCAGCTTTGTTGCAGCCTCCTTTTGAATAAAATCCTACTTGTTTTTGTTAAAAAAAAACAATAAAATAGGGAAGAGATTCTTAAACATTATTAGAAAAAAGGCAAATTGGGAAGAGCTCATTCTATTTGAAAGTGTCAAGAGTAAGAGAAGTAGTGTAATTATATAATAATCTTCTTTTTTTTTTAATTTGGTAGTTGTAAGAGTCAAAGTTTCAATTAATATGGAATTTTGATTTTTTTTCATATATTTTGGTTGATTTATAATAGTCAAAACCTTTAGTGGTAAAGTTTAATTATGCATGGAACTTGGAGTGTGGTGTTACTCTAACCATGCCTGAAATGTGGTCTCTTTGCTAATCTACTATGCATGGAACTTGGATCATGGTGAAACTCTAACCATGCTTGAAAATGGGGTCCCTTTGCTACAAGATTAGCTTACTTTGTAGAGAGGAGGGAAGAGATTGTATATTTGTATAATATATTTCTAGACACCAAATATGACATATTTGATTATTGTTTCACACACACAAACAACATGTATCATAGAGAAGAAAAGTAAAGTCAAAGAAACAAGCATATTCAACTAGCCACCAATAAACTAACCAACCATATTTATCCCATACATAAACGAGTAATTTGTAACTACTTAACTACTTTAAAATAAGATTAAGAGTATATTCCCCTGGATGGGGTGTCAAGGACGTGTAAAATAGTTGACATATAACCCAACCAACATGTGGCTAGCACATTCCCAAACCATCCGGTGGAATTTGAACATATGCAGGTGGAGGATTCCCAGGATAGTGGAGTTAGTGTACATGAAACAGGCGTTAATGAGGAATTCATTGCTAGTTACGGTGGGTACTCTCCACCTCGTCCACCAACTCCTCAACTCTAATATGACTTTGCAAGATGACAATTTCCATCATTCCTGATTGAGGGCCAACCCAACTGGCTAACAAAGCCAGGATTGTGAAGGACTGGCTCAACGAATCATAGCTTCTCATGGGATTTTTGGGACGTCATGGTTTCAAAACATGATAAAAGGGGACATTGGCTCTCTCCTATGTGATTTCTTTGTTATTTCCCTCTTCCTTACCTCCCTTCAGTATTCGTCCTTCACACCCCTATCGTTTAACTATATCCCTCTTCATTATGCTATGTCATCTGGATGTGGGTATCACCGCAGTCGTAGGTCTCAGCACGACCCCTCCAACTCCTACAATTCCAACTTTAAAAATGTTATCACCAAGGTGCAATAGGATTCCCAAGCCTCAAACAACGATTTTTGGTTACAGACCCATCCTCATATCAGAGACGAAATTGAGAATGTCGAGAACGCCATTCCCCTGGAAACGGGGACTATTCATGACTAGGATATAGACGATGAATTGGGAAATTGGATCCCTGACCCAGGCAGCTCCAAAGCGAGGGATACCAAGTACTGGAAAATGGTCGACTTGTATTGTCACATCAAGATGCTTATAGGGAATATCTTACAGGACCGAGATGAAGTGCATGAGGAATTTCTCCTACAACTAGAAGAAGTAATGCTTCAACTCAAAGACGTCGGCTCAAGGATTCCTCCTCCGATTCATCAAGATGTTGCTTAGCTTCATGGTGTTCCCTAGCCTAGAACAAATGGGCCATATTTAGGGCCAGGCCAGGAAACACTCCTCTAAACTAAATTTCTATATGTTGGAGGTTTTGTTTATTCTATACTTACTTCCTGGGTGTTTGCATTACTCCTATATCATGAATTTTAGAAATCTAGACTGGTTCAATAGTTTCACTAGTATAGTTAGAATTCAAAATCTTGATCAAACTTTATGGAAAACTGACTTATACCACTATTGTTGATCCGGTTTCCCAGTGGCAGGCTAAAAACTAAGTGGTTTTTGTACAAATTATCTTTACAGTGATAAATAAAAATTAAATTGTTTACCAACCCAAAAAAAGATTGAAAGCATATTTAGTTTTCTTAATTGTAAAACATTATAAGATCAAAGTCTTTTTCGCCCTTCCTAAACCACCCACAATGCATCATACATATTTTTCTTACCTTAATTATACACATTTTTCTTAGAAAATCAAATAATGAATATATGAATATACAACCTGAGTTGGCCTAATGGTTAAGAACATGTGTTTACTCCTAAGAGGTCACATGTTCAAATCTAGAGTGGGTAGGGTATTTATACCTCCTTTGCAAGGAGGTGTTGGATATTTAGTTGTGAGAGTAAGCATTTATTTATAATGAGAGTATCGATGTTTGATTTAAAAAATTTACTAAATATTAATAACATAATTTTCTTAATATTAATATATTTTTCTTAATTTCAATGTTATTAAGAATTTGGAGATATTATGTTATTAAAAATTGAGAGATTAAAAAGAAATTGTGATAAATATGTGTTTATATTTAAAAATTTATAATTAAAATTGATTTACCTTAATATATGTATATAAAAATAAATTAATGTTTAATATTATTTAAAAAAACTACTTCCATATAATGAATTTTATTTTGTTACATTGACTTAGATAGATATCACATCACAGTGGATCAACAATGCTAACCAACTGTGGTCACGATGGAGCGAATCTCCCGCACGTGGTTGTGGTTTTACTCGTCCCCCTCCCTCGCCTACGGTTAAACTCCGCTCATTTCTTCTCTCGGATTGTCCCTTCCCCTCTCCCCTTCCCCGACAGTCTCTCCCTTTTCCTCTTCCCTTCCCCGACAGTCTCTCCCTCTCCTTCCTGACCATGGAAGCCTTCCCGGTCACCACGCAATTTACTAACAGCATGGAGACAGTTATGGCAGATGTCGTGGCAGCAGATTTTTTGGTAGGTGGAGGACCACTCGAACAGTTGGAGAACCCTGATGACTTCCTCTCCACTCCTCCCCAGGCTGAACCCTTTTCCCCCCCTCTTACTACTCTTCCCGATGGACTATTGTTCAGAGGTTTCACAGAACCGTGGTTGTCTAAGTCTTCAAACACTCCCATAAACTTCTTACCCCTACTAAGTCCGCCTCAAGCTATTGATTTAGAGTGGGTAAACTCCATTACAGGAGGACTCACTCCTCTGGATCTTACACTCCTTCGCCCTCCCTCAAGAAAAGACCTGGACCCCCCAGTTCCCTTTGAATTTGGACCTCATGCGGCTCCTTTCTCCTCATTTAAGGGTTTTATCGCTGCTCGGCTGGATCTGGATGAATATAGTGGATTTGAATAGCCCTTATCCACCAAAGAGCACATAAAAGAGCACTTAAATACCCCGAAAGGTGTTGTCAGAGGTAGAGAAACAAGTCCTAGGTTGAAGCGGAAAAATTTAAAGAACAAAGGAAAAGTTGGGAACCTAGCTCTTGGTGAAGACGTGGAGTTCAACTAGGTCACCCATATGGAAAGTCAAACAATTGTTGGGAGATTGAATGGCAGGGTCTTCACGGTGAAAACCATCCGAGATTGGATTCAAGATGCTTGGTAGGTCGAACTTGGATACTCGCCAGAATTGGTGGAATTAAACATGAATTGGTACACCTTCATCTTCCAAAGCAACGAACACTCCAAATGGGTACTAAGTAAAGCATGGAGTATCAACAACTCTCTGATGCTTCTTAAACCCTGGAATCCTCTATTTGATGCAAGTATAGAACGCCTTGACAAAATTCTGGTCTGGGTAAGACTACCAACACTTCCCTTCCATCTATGGTCCTTTGAGTACTTCAAAAAAATTGGGAATTTCTTAGGAGATTTCTTGGATGCAGATATGTCTTATGAAGAAACAAAACAAAGGAAGGTTGCAAGAATTCTAGTTAATTTGAATGTCAGGGAAGGTTTGGGGGAAGAGATGTACCTCACCTAGGGAGATTACACATATTCTCAAAAACTGGACTATGAAAACATACCGTTCATATGCCGAAGATTTCATCAGTATGGACATCTAGTTAAAAACTGCAAACTCCCTCTAAGAACCAGAGGAACGATGTATGGGAGGCATAAATATTCACAGAAAAATGTTGGCTCTTCGGTCCCTGAACCCTCCCCACAAAAGGAGCAGGGATGTCAAATGGAATACCTCACAGACGCTATGGCAGAAGAATTGGACCAACCCTGTTCAGAGTTGGCTACCACATGCCCGACCCAGCAAGCTCCAGTATAGAAAGAATCTTTTCCTTCCTGGTCACGGGTACCTCCTCTAACCCTGCCCCCTCTACTATTGTTTTAATAAAAAAATTGTCTATTAAAAGTCCTGATTGGCTGCTCTCACCTATCCTCCCCTCGTTCCCTCCCTTGGTTACTTTTCAACCCCCCTTTCCACTTCCCTCCTCACCCCCTTGTTGCCCTGCCCTTTCCCCAACCTCCTCTACTTCCCTCCTACCCCCGGTCCTACCTGCTTCTTCCCCTACCCCTACCTCAAATGATTCCACCACTTCATCGAATGATACCTCCTCAAGAAGGTACTTCTTAAGATCACAGAACAAATTACAATCAGGAGGTTTAGCCTTGGACCTGACCTCAACAGAGAAATTCCGCAGAGGCAGGAAATCACTCCTCTTAAAAGCACAGAAGAGAGACAGAATTGATTTATTAGCAGGGAAACATGTTTCTATTGAAAGGGCCCTTAGAGAAAGGAGAACCCTGGGAAAGGGGCCTTGATGAAGTGTTGCTCCTTCAATTGTAGGGGTTTGGTTGGTCCCCTCAAAAAAACAGCCCTAAAAAGGATGATTCTCATAGAACATCCAGATGTACTTCTCCTTTAAGAAACTTTGGGGGAAGGGATGGAAGTTGATAACAAACTCTCTCTTCTTTTACCGGATTGGAGCTTCATTACCTTGGACTCGATCGGGAGATCTGGAGGATTAGATATCGGATGGAATTGTCGTACTATAAAAGTTCTCAACTCTTGGGGTTTTGAATCCAGACTTGGGATCATAGTCATCTCAGCAGAACTTGAAGATTCCCTTAATATTGTGAACATCTATGGCTCGTGTCACAACAGAGGCTCTTACTGGGATGTTGTCGTCAATAAGTCCTTCCTAAAATAAAATCACTTAATTTCGGGAGGAGACTTAAACTTCTCTCTAGGAATTAAAGAAGTTTGGGGAACCCATGCGAGATCTGACCCCCTCTCGACCTACTTTACAAAAGAAATGGAAGAACTTAATCTTCTGGATATTGAGCTGGTTAATTTCAAACCAACCTAGAGGAATAACAGAATGGGAGAAGACAACATCGCAAAATGACTAGACCGGTTCTTGATAAAGGATCCTTTAATAGAAAAATCATTTCAATTGAAACAATGGATAGGACAAAGAGGAATATCGGATCATTATCCAATTTTTCTTGAGATAAGAACTGGGATGGATAAGCCACCCAGTCCTTTCAAATTCAACAGAACCTAGCTCAGTGATGAAACGTTTTTAAAGTTGGTTAAGGAAAATTGGTGAATTTATGACCCAGAGAGAAATAAGGCAACAAGTCTACACTTTGTAATAAATATACACATTATCAAAGAGAAGACGAAGACCTAGGCACATCAAAAACTACTAAAAGAGGATTTGGAACTAAAAGAACTGGAATCACAACTAAACCTTATCTCAGAAGAACAGGGTGGAGGTTTTGATACAACTCATGCCAAATAAAATCTGCTAAAATTGGAAGAAAGAAGAAACAAACTACTAAAGGAAAAAGAAGAAACATGGAGATTAAAAAGCAGAGCCACCTGGCTGAAGAGTGGAGATGAGAACACAAAGTTTTTCCAAGCATATGCAAAAGGCAGAAAATGCACAAACTCAATTTGCCAGTTAAAGGATCAAGATGGAAAAAAGGAACATAATTTCGAAGGAATGGCGAAAATTGGGAAAAAGTTCTTCCAGGATCTCTATAAAGCAGAAAACAAGGCCACTATAGAAGAAGTGATTCTAATGGTACAATACTTTCCAGGCTTTACTAGTGAGGAAGACAATAGAATGCTTATGGAAAAGGTAACACTAGAAGAACTTAAGGATGTAATGAAAAGATTTCAAAAAGACAAAAGCCCAGGACCAGATGGATGGACAATTGAGTTCTTTCTGGGCTTCTTTGATACTATTGGACAAGATATACTAGGCCTAGTTGAAGAGACAAGGCTTACTGGACAAATGCCACTGAGTTTAAACTCAACCTTCATTTCCCTTATTCCAAATAAGGACAACCCGAACACGCTGAATGATTTCAGACCGATCTCTCCGTGCAACTGCATCTACAAGATCATCTCCAAAGTCATAGCCAGAAGACTTAAGAAGGTACTATCTGATAAAATCTCTTTGGAACAATTTGGATTCCTAGAGGGAAAGCAGACTCATGAAGCAATAGGAGTGGAACAGGAAGCCCTACACAACATAAAGACCAGGAAGCTAAAGAGTGTGGTTCTTAAAATCGATCTATCCAAAGCCTATGACATGGTAAGTTGGCTCTTTATACGATTTATTTAATGCATATAGGCTTTATAGTTCTTTTTCTTAGATGGATTATGTGTTGTCTTTCAACTGTAACCTTATCAATCCTCATAAATGGGTCAGCTATGGATTTCTTTAGATCTGAAAGAGATTTAGAACAAGGCTGCCCACTTTCCCCTCTACTATTTCTTCTTGTCGCTGAAGGACTAAGCAGGGCTTTAGCAGCAGAAAAATAATCTGGGTCTTTCCCAGGCATCAATATCTCCAATACTCTTCACATAACTCAGCTTCTCTTTGTAGACATCATTGTTGTCTTTTATGCAGGAACTAGAGGGGAAGCAGGTATTCTCAATAACACTCTGAAACTCTTCTCTAAAGTTACAGAAATGATAATAAACGAAGGAAAGTCTACCCTCACCACCTTGTGTCTATCAAAATTGGAAAAAAGGCGATACAGACTTATCTTTCCTTTTGAAGAGAAAACGATTGATGAAGGACTCAAGTATCTGGGATTCATATTGAAACCAAATGATTACAAGAAGGAGGATTGGTCTTGGCTCCTTAAGAAATTAGAAAAAATATTAAGTTCTTGGATTCACAAATGGCTCTCCAGAGCTGGTAGATTGGTGCTAGTAAAATTAGTATTGGAAGCCATCCCAGTATTTTGGATGTCACTGGCTTGGATCCCAAAAGGAACTTTGGAGGCCGCTAGAAAAATATCTTTCAGATTTCTGTGGAGTGGAAAGAAAGATACAAATGTGACTCCTTGGGTAAGATGGAAAAGGATTGCAATCCCAAAATCTTTAGGTGGTTGGGGCTTAAAAATATATACATGTTTTCTCCAAAGCCTTAGCTGCCAAAGGGGGATGGCGCCTTCTTTCTACAAAAAGCCTCTGGACAAAGGTTGTCACTAAAAAGTACATTGAACTGGACTCCCTGGAGTCTTGGATCAGAAGAACTCAGAAATCTGCCAAAGGTGCTTCAACGATCTGGAAGGAAGTGATAAAATATTTCCCTGTGATAGAAGGTGGTATTGCCTGGAAAGTAGGAAATGGACTTCAAGTAAGGCTAGGGGCTGACCCTTGGATAGGAAGCGAAGGAAAACACTTACTCTCAGATCACCTACTAGCTACTTTAAAACAAAAAGGACTGAACTCCTTAAACTCGATTGTAGACTAGCCCTCCACTACCCTCTAGGCTCAAGGGTGGAAAACTGCCACTACCCTCAATTTGAATACTGAAGATTTAGTAGATTATGAGAATTATCAAAATGCCCTTTTTCTCTCACAAATCAGGATAAGAGAACAAGAAGATGAATTGGTTTGGGACAGAAATGAGGCTGGTATCTACACTCCAAAGGAAGGATACTTACAACTAATGCAAGATTTCTCTGAAGTTGAACCAGTCTGGTGGTGGAAAAGGATTTGGAAGATCAATGGTCCAGCCAAGGAAAAACTCTTCTGGTGGTGTGTGCTTTCAAAGAAAGCCCCAACCTGGGATATACTACAAAAAATAAATTTTTCCGGACCAAGTAGATGCCCACTGTGCAAGACTGAGGGAGAATTGACATTACATCTCTTCCTTGAATGCACTTACATAAAAGTGGTCTAGTCATAAGTTTCAAGGACTTTGAATTTCCCTTTCCAGTGGAAAGGCCACACATTGGAAGAAGCCTGGAAGAACTGGTGGGAAAACTCCACTTACAAAACATACAGATTACTCCCTTTACTAATCACTTGGGGAGTTTGGATAGCAAGAAATGAATCCATCTTCAAAGAGAAGACTACAACTCCCAAGAAAACCTCACTAAACAGTCTGTCTATTTTATCCTCCTTTCTATCAAAAGAAAGAACAAAGAATAGAGCACTAAAAGAAGTATACATAGAAAAATCCATTCCTTGGGGTTTTTTTGATGGAGCCTCCCAACATTACACCTATGGAGGAGGAGCATTACTATACTACTCAGACACACACTACTTCACTTTATTTGTTGGATTGGGAAATGGAACAAACAATTTTGCTGAATTAATGAGCCTTAAACTTCTCATGGTTTTTGCACTCGAAAAGGGCTGCCAAAAGTTAACAGTTTTTGGAGACTCAAAAAATGCAATAAACTGGATAATTGGGACTCAAAGATGCAATAATATCAGACTTGCCAATTGTAGTGTACCCTTTTACACTACCCAGGTTCACCCAACCTCTCAAATCATCATTCATTACATGGATGTAAAAACAAATGCATTTAACCAGAATTAAACACATAAAACTCAGAGTAAGATATATGGATACTTCTATAATTA
>SNQJ01S0049618.1:47216-62099 GCA_010110895.2 Picea sitchensis
TACTCGCTATAACATCCATCTGGCTACTCTGGTCATCATAAATCTCTGCACTGTGATGATGTCCCAAAGTGGGGACATTACAAAACAAATCCTTCTAAATATTGAATAATCATTCACTAAGTTAGGTTTTTGTGTTGTGTCTCTAATCAAAGTCATTGAATGGAAACAAAGAAAGATAGCATAGAGAATATTTTAGGAAGGAAATTTGCCAAGAATTTAAGGAGTTCTATGATTAAAACATGATACTAAAGGTTGGGGATTGTGATCATATATCATTGTAAGAAATTAAGGGTAAACTAGAAACAGAAATATCTTTTAAATTTTATTTACTACTATAGTTTTGGATCAGCAATATATTCACAAATTCTGATGTAAACCAATAACAGAAATACTAATGTAAACAAATAACAGAAATAATACAGTGGATCTGAACATTACCTTAACAAAAACAAGGAACAGATCTGAACATTACATTAGCAAAAACAAATCTGAACATTACCTTAGCAAAAACAAGGAACATATTTACCTGATGTGTTCACTGTTGTCCTCTTTTCTGTATGCTCAGAAAAAGCTATAATGATCATGGATCAAACCCTCAGGGGTAGATCTTATCAAGATCTTGTGAACAAATTTGCCAAGAAGAACTTTAGGTAAATAACAGAAAACCAACCAGCATACCACTCATCAAGTACAGGGCTGAAACAAAGACATAACTATATAAACTAGAGGCTGAAAGGAAGCCACTAGCAGCCCTAACAAAATCTGTTCAAGAGTATAAGTCAGCTACAGCAATAGGCAGCCTTAGGTATCAATTTGAGTGCTGCCTCATCAAACCCTAAAACTGTGGGCTAGGTACCATGATAGAGGCAGCACATAGATGGCATTAGCAAAAGCAAAACAGGTGCAACAGTAGCAGCAACAGCAAGGAGAAAAGTGGCAGCCTAAAGAAAATCCTTAGGGCTCAGCAAGAGAAAGGTTCAAGGAGGGCCGCACCCTATACCAGCAATCAAAGAGGGAGCCGCACCACTAAACAGCTCAAAGGAAGGGGGGTGAATGCACTTTACCAGCTCAAAGGAGGGGGACGCAACACTATACCAGCCCCAAGGAAGAAGCCGCACCACTATACTCAAGAGGAAGATAGATCCAAGGTGGCCTCACCCTACACCAGCAATAAGGAGAGAAGACGCACCACTGAACAGCAAGAAGATAAGAGATCAAGGAGGCCACACCCTAACCAAGACTGAAACAAGAAGAAGCCGTAGCAACAAATTCAGACCAAGAACTGTTTGAAGGAATAAGAAATGAGTGTGTGAGTGAGGGGGAGAGGTCTCATTTTATAGTTTAGGTAGTAGGTTAGGGTTAACTAAATTAAACCTATCTTTGGGGTTAAATTAAACCCTAATAAAAATAAACAATTTAAATAATTAATATTTTAATTCATAAAATATTAATTAGAAAGTCAACAATTCAAGGTGGCTAGCAAAGACCAAAAAATCCATAAACATTAATAACAAGACAAAGTCAAAGGGGGGTTCTTCAATGGCAAGATGTCCACATAAGTCTCATGATAACTTATAATCTTTTATCATCCCAGCATAAGAAGAAGGTCAATGATGTGAACATGTCCTTCTTAACTGCTCCTAGATCTCATGGACCATCCCGGGAGAGAAGAAGATCACACATCATCTATGCTTGGTACTTAACCAAGACACTGCCTAGTCCCAGACCAGGACACCCCAGAACACATATGAAGGCCCTAAATCACCACTAGGGTCTTATCCACCAAGGTACACAACCAAGGATCAATCCAAGCACGAGCAAGGATTCCCTGGAACACATCCAAGGGCCCTAGAACACATCTAGGGACTTNGAAGGCCCTAAATCACCACTAGGGTCTTATCCACCAAGGTACACAACCAAGGATCAGTCCAAGCACGAGCAAGGATTCCCTGGAACACATCCAAGGGCCCTAGAACACATCTAGGGACTTGCATCATCAAAACTGCTTGGTCCTTGACCAAGAACCCCAGCAATATACTGGGGGCCCTCACTAGGGTCTTTTTCCATGGCTCTAACTGCTTGGTCCCAGACCAAGAACCCCAGGAGTGTACTAGGGGCCCTAAATCTCAGCTAGGGTCTTTGCCATCCTCCTGGAGAATGGCTCTTGCAGCTGCTTAATTTTAACAATCATTGCACTATAGGAAACCTTAACACCTCTTCAAAATGGCTACAAAATCTTTCAAACATCTATGGAATCTTACGCAAGAAACAGAAATCAAGAAAGGAGACATCATATATGAAACCACCTATGACCTTTGTCTATGGATGTTGAAAGCAACTAATCTAAATATATGTCAAAAATATCTATGAACACTCTGTCATGACTGACCCCAAAAAAACTTGGACACAACCCAATTGTTTCAAAAGTGAAATAGAGCTTACTATCATATTGTTCTTACTTTTCTTACAATTTTGGTAAAATCAACTAGAAAGCCATTTTCTGCTTCTTTCATTTCCTACAAAGATATTCACAAATTCCTCTGGAGAAAAATTGAAGGATAAGTTGCTTGACCTGCTATTTGACAGAGTAAGATATATGGAACAGTCTTTTCAAATTTGGCAAAATATCTCTTCTTCCAACGTCCCCAACCTGAAGAATGTATCTCCATTGTTTGAGTCACAAAAGAACTCTGAGTTCCTTGTGGTTTCCCTGGACTTGCCTTCCTGATTTNAACAGTCTTTTCAAATTTGGCAAAATATCTCTTCTTCCAACGTCCCCAACCTGAAGAATGTATCTCCATTGTTTGAGTCACAAAAGAACTCTGAGTTCCTTGTGGTTTCCCTGGACTTGCCTTCCTGATTTCCCAAACAGTAGCTACAAAGAGAAATTAAATTTCAAATCAATGATCTATATAACCATTCGTAAGAGCAAGAAAAAGGACTAAAATTATAGAGATGCTTATTTTGACATGCGATAGTAAATTAGATCTCAGGATTCACTACATTTACATCCATTCTCGAAATCTCAACCAAACAATGTCAAGGAAGTAAACAACATAAACCACTTCAAAGAAATTGATATATTAAAATAAGTAATCAAATAAACTGATGATCCTATTTTCCATAATTCTCAACATGCATCTTTCTGAACCTATATCCTGAGTTCTTCCATCCATGCATGAGTTCTTAATTGTAACATTGTAAACATGCAGGAATTATGCACAGAGATGGAACTTCTTCCACAGACAAAATGCAAATCAAGAAGCAACAAGGGAATCATATCAGTGATGAAAGACCAATCAACCCTATGATAAGCTTTGTCAAAATCAGTCTTAAGAACCAAGGATTTCTAGACAGTCTCCCTAGCCCAATCCATGGTGTCCCACGTAGAAATAACAGTATCAAGAATAAATCTACATTGCACAAAACCAGCTTGCTCCTGCCAAACAATCTATGAGAGAACTCCTCGCTTTCGAAGTGTGAGAGCTTTAGCTAGAATCTTATAGGAGACACTGAGAAGGGTAATGGGCCTTGTCCCACAAATTTATGTGGGTAACCATAGGGGTTTCCCTGAAGCTATTTTAAAGACAAGACAAGATGTTCATGATGAAACCAGCTGTAAATTGGACCCGCAATTGATAGTTTTCAGTCCTACCAAAGGTCTGAGGAATTTGTTTACTCTCAAAGTCAAGGAGAAGATTTATAGGCACCAACAGATTTGGCTTGTACTTAAGGCCTGTGGGGGGGAGATCATTCACAGGGCTGGAGGAGCTGTATATCTTTTTCGTGGACGAAACTACAATTACAGAACACGACCTATGTTTCGCTTGATRCTTTGGAAGCCTGCAGCAGCCATTTGTCCAAGGCTGATMCCCTAGTCGCTTGAGGGATTGGAGTGGTGATTTCCCCTAGGATAAGTTACAATTTACTTGATCTGTTGGCTGATTTGTTGTTTGTGGTGCACTTTAGGATTTGCAGGAATGACTATCTCGGTCTTAGAGTGTGTGGCAAGTTAGAAGGTGCTTCCAAATTTACACCTTGGAAGTATAGACTATAAATGCTATTGGGAGAGGTTAAGCCTTGGGTGTTTGTTGAGAACGAGACTCTCATTCTTGCCGATCCAACTGAATTGGCCGATTGTAAGAAGAAAGAGGCCAAGGTAAAGAAAATCATTCTTGATACAATGAAGGATTATTTGATCCCTCACATTGAAAAGAAGACAGCTAAGGAGATGTTTGATACTTTGATAGCATTGTACCAAGTACGAATATTTCTCACAAAATGCATTTAAGAAATAAGCTCTCTACCATCCGCATGAGTGATAGATTATGTGGCTAGTTACTTGATGAAGATCACAGAGATGAGAAATCAGTTGGCTGCTATAGTGGTGAAGGTTGAAGATAAAAAGTTGGTCCTCATTGCTTTGAATGGGTTTTATGATTTATCCATATTGGAATCCCTTTGTCTAGGGTATTTGTGCTTGTGAGAATATGCCCTCATTTGGAAATCTTTGGGATGACTTTGTGTAGGAAGAGACCAAGTTAGAATCCAATTCAACCAAGAAAGGTGTAGTAGAAGACCTTTCCCTCGTAGGGAGGATGAGGAAGGGAGGCAAGAAAGGAAAACCCTGGAAGGGTAAGAAATATGGGTCTTCAAACCAAGGTAGGAAATGAAATGTTTCAGGTGTCACCCGAAGGGACACTATGCAAACGAATGTCTAGAGAAGAAGAAAGGGAAGGTCAAGTGGCAAAAACAAATTACAAGGAATCTAGAGATTGTTACTGATGCAGATGTGTTAGCCGCAGCTGTAGAAGGCATTCTAGCAGCAATGGACACTCAAGTTGTAGCCACAGAAAAGGCAGCAACATCGACATAAACATTCAAGAGCATTGTGACAAAGTTGGGAAAAAATGCTTCATTCAAAGAAAGCAATGGATAGTGAACAGTTGCACAAATAATTCAAGCACTGACAATGTAAAGTGGTTGAAGAAGCCACCGCATACGGATGCATCAGTCTAGACAATAGACTTGGAAGACAGCAGGTTCTTGAGGATGTTGTTGCGGATGAAAAACAACTTTTAGTGGGGGAGGATTTAAGGCCCTAGCCTTGAATGGCTTCGGGAACCTCCATTGTGTAATCGCCTTTGTGGTCACTGACTAGCATGGAAAGACTTGATGTAAGGTTGATGGCTAGAAGAGTCAGTTTTGAAGTGCCTTGGTTCGTTGGCAAAGAACAATGTAGACATGTTGAACGCCCTTGCTCAGGTTGGGCGTACTATAGACCTTAGCAGCTTGCATTAGTTGGTCAAACCAAGAGAAGCTTGGAAGGGAACTTGGCAAGGAAAGGCAAAGAGGGTTTCCACAAACAACCTCATCCCCAGACATGCATTAAGCATGAAGGACAAAGTGGCATAGAGAACTTGACTGGATTTTATGGACTTGGGTGCTTGGGCTACATGTCGACCTTGTTGCCATCCTAATACACACCTACAAGCATGGAGAAGTTTCCAACCCACTTGGTGTGTCCTTGGAGAAAACATCTTTGGCGTCGTTGTCGGGGATAAGTCTCTTATCTTTGGTTAATTGACAAAATTTAGTTAATTCTTTAAAAACTAAGTAATAAACTTGTCCCTTAATTTATCATAACTTAAAATTTGATATTAGACATTGTTTAATCTCCAAGTGGCGACTCCACTTAATCATTCCTTGAGGTATAATACCAGGAGCAACCCGCAAGGGTTGGTTGATTCCCTTCCTGAACCTAAAAGGGTGTATAGGAGGAGAATAAAYAGACTAGCTCCTCGTAGGCTCCTTGAAAGTCTTGGAGAAGAAGCAATCTCTGATATACATCTCTTGTCTGTACCTAATAATCCTACAACAAKCAATCCTAAAACAACTATGGGTGACCCATTGAGGCCATGTAATTTTACCAACATTCAAGGTTATCCTCATCCTATTCCTGACAAAGTTATTGAGAAATTGCCTGCTTTTCAGGGAAACAATGTTGTTAGTGCCAAGACTCACATCTTGAACTTCAACTTCTGCATCAAGAAGTGGCGTAATGGTCATAACTACGAAGATGTCAAGATGACGCTTTTGTGTATTCTCTGTAAGGGGATGCAACAAAATGGTTCTCGAAACAGGATCCTGACAAATTTAGTACCTTAGCGGAAATCACAAATGCCTTCAATGAAAGATGGGGTGATAAGAAGGAAGACCGTCATTTATTGCCTGCCCTTAAGTCTAGTCAAAAGAAGGAAAATGAAACAATTAAGCCTCCCTCAAACTATTAAGCCTCCTTGTTTCCATCCTTATACACACCTACTAACGTGGAGAAGTGTCCAACCCACTTGGTGTGTCTTTAGAGGCACAAGCCTAAGTCCAGACCCACTGTCACTTCAATCTAGACCTCTTCCGTCTAGGCTCACTCCTAGGGAAGCCAAAGGGGGTAGACCCTACTTTACTAAGTTAAGTTTTAATAAGTGATCTAGGAGTTAATTTGATTTTTATTAGGGAGACCCAACCCAATGGCAAGCAAACAATGCAAATGCAATTCTTTTAATGATAGGCAATCATTTTCTTTACAATACAATAAAATAGGCCAGTGCCTAAAATATACCTAAAGTTTGCTTACTCAGATGAGCAATTAAATAAATATATACAACATGGAATAATACATGAAATATCTACATAATGAATTAGATAATGAAATGACTACTAGCTTAAGACAATTATTTCCAAATGAACATAAGAATGTTTACAACCACAATAAAGAATCTTTAATACATGTAAATATCCACAATGAAAGAAGTTGCTTGAAAAGTAAACTTGCTTGAAAAAGTAAAGTTGCTTAAAATGTAGATTGCTTGGAAAGTAAATTGCTTGAAATGTAAAATTGCACAACTTGAAAAAGTGAGATTGCTTTTGAAAGTAAACAACTAAACTTGAAGTGCAATGTTGTGAATGTAGTTGGTTGATTTTAATAGGTTTTAAGTCTCTCTTGAATTACAGGGATTAAAGTGTGATAGATACAAGCCTAGACTATATGAATACACCAAATTGTTATCCTCTCAACCAAAAGGAATTGTTGGGTGCTCAAGAAGAAGGGCAAACAAGGCCCTTCCCTAGCTCCACAAATCAAATCCAAAATACTTGAGCGCTCAAGCAAGGAGGACACATAGTGCCACGAAACCGTCCCCGACTTCAACCCCCTGTAGCCTCGCAAGTCACCATTTTTGGTGGTGGAAACAATAACAATTGGATGCCTAATTAAACTACTCTTCAATCCTTTGCCCTTTCTTAGTTACCCAGGATCCACAAAGTGGCAAGGGGAGGGAATACGGGGCAAAGGTGAAGCACAAATATGATTACTTTTGCAATAATTTAAATGACTTGGAAATTTACAAAGCAACCCCACAACAATGGCACAAGTGGAGGACAAGCCTATTGTTTTGGCCAAGGTGGATATAATGAAAGAATTTAAATGACTTAGAAAGCAAAAGCAACCCCACAAAAATGGCACAAGTGGAGGACAAGCCTACTGTTTTGGCCAAGGTGGGTGTAATAAAAGAATTAAAATGACTTGGAAACTTAAAGAGAAACCCTACAACAATGGCACAAGTGGAGGACTAGCCTACCGTTTTGGCCAAGGTGGGTGTAATAAAAGAAATGCAAGAAAATAAATCTAACTCTAGCCTTCACAATTTTGCCAAGATGGCTTAGGCCAATCACTTTGCAAGGTGTGGGCAATGTTTTTTAAATTATTACAATATCAAATTTTTATATTTACTTGAGAGAAGGCAAACCCAAGAGACTCTCTTGGATTGCTTACAATGCCTTAGAGAAAAAAGATGAAAGGGGAATTAATATCCCCACTTTAGAATGTCTTTTGAGTGCCTTGGGGGCTCAAAACAAATAGCACCTCCTTCTCGTTGAAAATCTGCATAAAAATCAGCAAACTATATTTGCTAGAAAATGCTACAAACAACAATGATCTTGTTAATTTCCATTAGCACAATGAAACAGAAATTTAAATAGAGAAATTTTAAATATAAAAGTGAGCTTTTAATGATTATTCTAGAGCAAAAGAATGCTTATGAAAGAGAAAAAAAATGGTGAATACAAGAAGAGGAAAATAATGGAAACTTTGGTTGATTGAATGAGTGAGTTCCCCACTCTGAAAATCACTCCTCCAATCTTCTAGTGACCTGCAAATAAATATATATTTTGTTACACAAGACACAAGGAGGTGAGAGCATCTAAAAAGAATGCAAAATACTTTGCTTGATTTAAAAGAAACTACCACAAAACTAATAGTAATACTACTACTCAAGCAAAATACTTTGCTTGGGTCTCCAAATTAAACTAATGAATGCAAAGAAAATATAAGAAGTAAAATGCACAATATCACCTCACAAGAACACCATGAAAAGCACCAAGAAGACTCCCAATGCACACAATAGATCCTCCAAAGCTTCCTTTATTATCCACAAAGTGTTGCTACAAATACTTGTAGGAAGATTTACAATGAGAGAATGGGAGAGAGAGGGAAAAGAATGGGAGAAATTTTGGCATAATAGACTTGCTCTAAGAATTGATGATGAAAAGAGGGGGAGAGGCTTTCTTTTATAGATGAGGAAGAGGAGAGACCCCACTTGAATGAGCTCCAAGTGTCATACATCCAAGGGGGGAGTGTTTCTTCAAGGGGGGCGCACTTTTAGGGTTAGTGAGGTGGGTGAGGCTTGAGGGGTGAGTGGGGAAGGGGGAAAACACCTTTCCCACTCATCTAATATGATGTTGGGATCAAAGGGGGGTACCACCAAAGTTTTGCGTGCCCTCTTGCTATATTTTTTATTTCCCATGAGTTTATGAGCAAGGAGGGCGCCCCTCTTCTAAGGAGATGGTCATCTTAGGTTGTTGGCTTAGCAAGGGGGGTTCTTCTAAGTGGAAAATCATTTTCCCAACTTAGGAAAAACATTAGGAATCATTTTCCCACTCTCTCTCATGGCTTTAGTGACTTTTACAAAGCTTGGCCATTTTAATTTAGCCAATTACAAGCTGATTTTTTACTGACTTTGACTCTTCATGGACAATGACTTAGCAAAACTTGTCCAAATGAGCTGAGAGTTGGTCCAAGGGTGTAGGGGTTCATAAACCAATTGTTTTGAGTACTCATGCTCCTATACAAAATCCCCAAGGACCATTTTTTTACATGTGACATCAAAAATAATTAAAAATTCTTAGTTTGCAGAAATTTTAATTATTTAAAAAATCCTATCAAAACTTAACAGAATTCTGCAAGACTCTAGGAGATGTCTAGCATGGTAATTTACAACATTTTTAAACCTTAGTCATCCATTGGGCTCGATCATTAGAACACCTTTCACCGCTTTGGAGAATTTATGTGAGCGAAAAACTCAAGGATAATTAAAATTGCAGTTAAGCAAGATTAATTACCTAAGAAAAAAAAACACTCGATGAAAGGACTTCCCTAATGATAAATTCCTAGGTAACTAGACAAAAATTGACTCATGCTAGCATATTACAATATTATCCCACGTAGGGGAGCGGACAATCCGAGTACATAAAAAAGCGTGTCGAGGGAAAAAATTGTCTTGTTGAGCAAAAGGTCTTCAAACTGGTTGTACCACTAGGTACATATCTTCATGGTACATGACGTTGACCCCCTAGTCGAAATAGGTGGTCAACACTCTTGATGCATCAATCTTAATTAATTATATGGAAGCTTTTGAGGTTGAAATCAGATATCAGTTAAGGAATAAAGAGCCAAGAAATCTAAAGCATGCACAAAAGTATGCTATCAAAATAGATAAGAATATGCAAGATGCTAGAAAGTCAAATCTGCATAGTTTCTCGAGGGGAACTTCTTACATCAAAAATAATTAAAAAATCTCAGTTTGCGGGAATTTTAATTATTTAAAAAATCCTATCAAAACTTAATGGAATTCCGCAAGACTCTAGGAGATGTCTAGCATGGTCATTTACAACATTTCTAAACCTTAGTCATCCATTGGGCTTGATCATTAAAACACCTTTCACCACTTTGGAGAATTTATGTGAGCGAAAAACTCAAGGATAATTAAAATTGCAGTTACGCAAGATTAATTACCTGAGGAAAAAAAAACACTTGATGAAAGGACTTCCCTAATGATAAAGTCCTAGGTAACTAGACAACAATTGACTCATGCTAGCATATTACGATATTATCCCACGCAGGGGAGCGAACATTCCAAGTACATAGAAAAGCGTGTTGGGGGGGAAATTTGCCCTGTTGAGCAAAAAGTCTTCAAACTGGTTGTACCACTAGGTACATATATTCATGGTACATGACGTTGACCCCCTAGTCGAAATAGGTGGTCAACACTCTTGATGCATCAATCTTAATTCATTATATGGAAACTTTTGAGGGTGAAATCAGATATCAGTTAAGGGACAAAGAGCAAAGAAATCTAAAGGATGCACAAAAGTATGCTATCAAAATAGATAAGAATATGCAAGATGCTAGGAAGTCAAATCTGCATAGTTTCTCAAGAGGAACTTACAAACCAAACAAGGAGAAGAAGAAAGTGAAAAATCAAGAATCTTCTAATGATGGCATAAAGGAGCTCGCCCAATTAATTAAGCAAATGAAAGTTGACCATGGTAATCAGGCCAACCAAATGGAAACCATGCACAATAGGTTGATAGCCATGGAAAGGGCTCAAGCTAATAGACCTCATCATAAGTCAAATGATAAGTGGCCAAAGAGACCTCCACCTCAAAAGCAAAGGCCACCAAATCCTTTTGAGTCTACTAACTTGGTTGACCACCAAGTTATCCCATATTGTAGGCCTTGTGGGGAATTTCATGAAGAATCAACTTGCCAGGTCTTCCTTGAGATTTGTGATGAAGAAGGGTCCTCTAAATCAGGAAATGAACAAGTTAACATGTGTGGTAAGAAATATAAGATTGGCGTGAATGAATGGATGGAATTAACAGAGCATGGTAGGGATGTAAATTGCATGAATGACGTTGTGGAGAAAGCAACAGAAAAATTTGGTCCTGTAATGATCCCAAGCCATTATGCAAGGATCATCACGGTTTTGGTGTCTTTTTAAAACTTTTTTCTGGTTGTGGTATTTCGTCAAACAGTTTGTTGATCCATTTGTTTAGATGTGTTTATATGTGTGTATGCAACAAATAACAGAAAGAGATAACCATGGAACATACCTCAACCATATGCAATAAGATAGACAAGCCAAAACCTCAACCATATGCAATAAGATAGACAAGCTAAAAACATCTCAAATCTTCTTTATTCATAAAATAGAGAAACTCATCAATGAAGATAAGTCCGAATGCTCAATGATGGCCAAGAAGATAGACAATAGATAAGAGCTACTACTAAATGCTCCGCTAATAAGCTAAAATATGCCTTCAAAGGCCGAATAAGAAATGAAGCTCATGCTGCATTTGAATGCCAAACTTCCAAATTAAGAATGCCATCTAATAGAAGGTTGAACCCTCACAACTCTACTGCATCTACCAAAAGTGTCCACCACCCTAAGAAATATGCCAACTCATAGATCCTAAGGGGATGGTAAGAACAACCTAGGTGACCGAATGTCCAAGATCCATCTCAATCTCTATAGATCTGAAATCCCCCACCTAATGGTGTTTCCACCGGATGATCAAGTCTCTAGATAATTGAATCACCAAGGAGGCCTCCAAATGCTCAAACTTCCTTTAAATATAGTAGTCACTAGTGAAGTCTCGTGAGTCAAATCATGTAACTCCTCCAAACGGACTAGATTTGGATATCAAAACGCTCTCCTTCTCTTCAATCTGCCCCACTACTCAAGAAATAATATAAGCCATAAACTATTCAGCACTAGATCCGGGATGTCCAAGGCCCTCAGAATGAAAAAAACCCCGCGATAGAATCCTCAACGCCCCGCCAATCTCTACAATGCATTTCTCCAGGGGAAAGATGGTGCGCCTCCGGTTGGAAACCCCAATGGTGCGCCTCCTCTTCCTGTGCCTGTGGATGTGTAGAACCTCCTGCACTGATCTAGATTTGACTAGAATGGTGTGGGAGTATTGTACTCTCTGGTGACCGTTGGGACAATCTAGGTGGAATCTTTTCACCACTGAATCGTTCTGTGGGTTTGTTAAGTCAAAACCCCAAACCCCCAAGAGATGGGCTCACTAGCCAAAAGCCGACATATAAAACTAATAAACATACATGAATGAAATGAAGAGGCCCTTGTCTTTCCTTTTATATTTTGGCTCAATTTGTCCCTCCAAAGTGACTTTATTTTATTAATATTTAATTAATTAATTAAATCACTTTTAATTAATTAATTAACCTTTTACCTCCTTAAAACTCCTTATCTCCTTGTGGCTTCCTTAGCCACTGAAAGTCACTTCTAACAATCCCATCCTGTAGTGTTGTTCTCCATTCCAATGAGCTATTACATTGAGAGGTCTAAGTAATGTGCCCAAAATGACTTTCCAAAGGATTTCCCAATTAGCTTATGGCTCAAAATAGTCAAATCATGGAAATCAGCCTAATGCAATCAAACCAAAGCCAACCTGCATGTGTGAATGGCTCATAATGATGGAATATGATGATCAATGCAAGTTGGACCCGACAATGCCTCTCAACTACCGTGACTGCTATAACATCCATTTGGCTACTCGGTCATCATAAATCAAGATCTGTGGTGATGTCCCAAAGTGGGACATTACAAATTACCGACTTGGTTAATCCTCAATGGGGATTAACCTAATAATAAAAATAATAATAATGACATGATTAATCCACAATGGGGATTTAATCCAATAACAAAATAATAAGAATGCTCTTCGCAGTTACATTATTTCAACATTAACATGTGTGGTCGAAAATATAATTTTGGCATGAATGAATGGATGGAATTAACAAAGCATGGTATGGATGTAAATTGCATCAATAACATTGTGGACAAAGCAACAAAAAAATTTGGTCCTAAGCCTACTCCCAAGCAAGTATTAGACATGGCTAGATATAGAGGCTTTACTTACCAAATAAATGGAGCCAAGAATCAAGATAAGCCTCAAGCAAGTGTTCCTAAGGTACCTCCTCCCCCTCCTAAATCAATTGTTCCTACAAATACAGAATTAAATATTGACTTAGGGGGATGGTTGAATAATGCAAAAATGTTGGTCCATGTTGGTCCTTGTAGCTGAAATTATGAAGTTCCCGTCTCAAAAGGGGAAACTACTCAAAGCTATAGAAGATCCTCCTCATAACACTATTGACAGGCCATCAACTATAGCTTACCAGGATGCACCTGTGATTTTGCAAAATTGGGATAGGGGAAACGAAAAGAATCAATCGTTTTTCCTTTCTCTACTTGTGAACAACCATCTCCTTCACAATTGCATGCTTGATTCTAGAGCAAGTTCAAATGTTATGACTAAGAAAGTAATGGAACAATTACATTTAAGGATTTCAAGGCCTCACCATAACATTTGTGCCATGGAAAGTAAAATGACTAAGGTGCATGGTTTGATTAAAATCTTACAAGTACATTTGGTTGTCTTCCCTGACATTCTAATAAAAATGGACATAGTGGTGATCGATGTACCGGATGCTTGGGGTATGTTTCTTTCAAGAAAACAGCTGCAGATTTGGGGGGTAATATACAAATGGATTTAACTTATGCCACCATTCCCACTCCAAATGAGGCCATGTTTAAGCTGAACAGAGAATTGGAAAGAAGGTATCATGTAGAAGACCCAAGGAATCCCAGAAATGAATTAAAGTATAAAGAAGATGACTCTGGAAATTATGCCATCTTTTCTAACTCTTTAGGGCCCATAGAAGAAGAAGCTAAAGAGGAAAGAGTTAACGAGATATGGTACATGCATTTTGATGGTGCATTTTCTAGATCTGGGAAAGGTGTTGGCATAGTCATTGAGTCTCCTTATGGTCAGGAATTTAAGTTTGCATATAGATTGGAATTTGATGCTACTAATAATGTCGCTGAATATGAGGCTTTGTTGCTTGGTCTAGAACTTTGCAAGGACATGGGTGTCAAATGTTTGAACATAAAAGGGGATTCAGATCTGGTCATCCAGCAACTTAAGAATAAATTTGCATGCAAATCTGAAAGTCTAAGAAGGTATAGGAATGCAATATGGGATACCATGGAAAATTTTGATGCCTTAAACCTTATTGCTATTCCTAGAGATCAGAACTTTAAAGCAGATGAGCTGGTTGTGGCGGCTTCTACTCTTCAACTCTCCCAAGATTTATTTAAAGGGAACATTACAGTAGAAGTCATATTTAGGCCTTCAGTTCCAGATAATGTGGATCATTGGAAAATATTTGATGATGATAAGCAAGTCATTAAGTTCTTAAATCGGATGCAAGAATTTTCTGAATTCCACATTAATGAAAAAGAAGAGGGATGTAATTATACAGAAAATGATCATAAGATTAACCCAGTCCCTAGAGGCCTTGTTTCAAAAGAACAATTATTTGACAGATAAGATGGTCAAAAACCAAAGGAGGAAACATGTATAAAACCAGGTGATCATTTTGAAGTCAACATTGGAACTAATGAAGAGCCTAGAATGGTGAAGGTTGGGAAAAGCACACCTAAAGAGGAAAGGAAAGAAATAACAAAATTACTAAGAGAGTATAGGGATTGTTAGAATATAACGGATGTGATCGTTTTACCATTGACAATATATCTATTGTCACCCAACCATAGGCCGAAGCCACCCTCCGAGCACCTTAACCTTGACAGAAAATCACTCCGGAAGCAAACCCTAGGCTAGATAGCCAAACAAAGGGTAGCGCACCTTTCCCCAAGGATAGCGCACCAACAAGAG
>SNQJ01S0049619.1:0-12061 GCA_010110895.2 Picea sitchensis
ATTTCGGACCCCCCCGACTGATCTTCCTTTAACTAAGGGGGGGGGGGTCTAGAATGGTATTATTCCTCTGGCGGGTCCCTTGTTATACGTGGCAGCGATCTAATTTCCCCAAGTCCCATCATCTCCTTCTATCTAATAGACCTTCGTCACCTCTAGACGTCACCTTCCACCTTTCTCGAAATGGTCATGTCCCATAAATGTTGTCAGTCCTTCCCCCCATTCACTCATGGCAAGCCCCTTACTATGAATTTTACCTCCAATCGATAGCCGCCACGTCACCCATCCGTATCCCTCAGCCACCGTCACCCGCAATCTCACCCTAAAAATGATCCATTGGCCATTTATTATTGGATAACCTATCCGTTACCCAGCTGACCTATTTCTCGTGCCCAACCGACCCCCATTTACTTAAAACTACCGTTATTCCCCTTACTTTCGCTATTCACCCATCGCACCAGAGAAATTCACCGATTACTCCTCTGTTATATTACGTTTCCCTCATCCACAGTCAATCGCCCCCACTAACGTTGTGTTTTATTGTAGGTACTATTGCAGAAATGGCGCCAAAGTCCAAACAAGCAGAAGGAGAAGAGAATATGTTTCTCCTGCCTCCTGTCGATCTGGACAGGATCCCACTGGTCGAGAAAGACTGATTAATCACAGATACAAAATGCGATTTTGATTTCTTAGACCTTCAGTCGTGGCTCAGGGAAGTTTTCCTGGACCAGAGTGATGAAATTGGACTCTGGGAGTCCAATTTACCCCTCTACCTCTTCCCTCAGATCCACCATTTTCGTGAGTTCACTCTCAAGTGTCAAGCCCACTATATTCCCAAACAAAGAGCCATCATCTCCTTGTCCAGATAGATCCTGTTTCTCATCACGCCCGAATCCATAGACCAGATGATGAAAATCTCCCAAGACGACTCTACGTCTCCCTTCAACCTAGAAATTCTCACAGAATTATACCAGAAAATGACCTTCCCCCAAAGAGCTCAAATATTCGAGCTTTTCCTTCCCCCATCCGCTCAATTTCCCTCCACAAATCCTCCTTATCCGTCTTCCATGTTCTCGACTAAGGGAAACCAAGTCATCTCATCCCTTTGTGCTTTTTAGGATATTATTCTGATCAGTGGGTAGATGAACCCATTATGGGTTTTCTATCCATCTTCTCTACCGATGAAAATCCCACCACCCAATTTTCCTTCGACACATTCTTGGAAGACAATATTCATGAACAATTCATGAATTTCAGCACGAAAGGCATGTTTAGATACTCATCAATACTAGCATACTTGTTCGTCTTCTTCCAGGCGGATAAATTTGGCTTTTCCATGCAAAAGATGGATGGAGATGGTAGACCTCAGGCAGTCACAACATGGACCTCATTGCTCAAGCAAAACTCCACCGATTTCAGCTTCAAGGAGTTCATCGACCAATTTTACCACCATGTGGTAAGTATGCTAGGTGGAAGGCCTGAGCCTCGGATAAACGATGAAGTTCAGAGGATCCTGCATCTCTCGGACAACACAAAGACCGAGGATTGGTACCTGTATCAAGACTACATCGAGATCAGAGTATACGGGTGTGAGTTGGCACCGTATAAGCTGCCTAAGTACCTGCCTGTCAGAATGTTCACATTGGAGTATATAAGGCAGATTATAAATTTCGACGATATCCATTTTGTGTCGCTGAAGAAAAAGCAACAACTTAGAATTAAAGGGCAGATTGGCTCCTTCATCTGCAACAACTGTGGCGTTGGGGAAGAAGCAGACATAATGCTAAGAAAAATGAAGTTCTCCATGAGCTTCCCATGGCATTATGATCCATGTGGTATCATCTCAGAGATGAGGGTGAAGAACAAGAACATCCCATATGTTCATGAAGCTAGGCCTGAAGTGGAAAAATTTGCAAATCAGACAGTGTGGGAGCCTAACACATTGGTCGAAGTAGAACAACAGGATCCCCCGACCACTGTGTCACAAACGACCATGCCACAGGTCCCAAAAGAGAAAAGGTCGAGGCAAGATTTATCTCCGCCTGTCACTGAGGTATCTTCCAAGGAATTCTAGCTGCATACCAAGAGGCCTAAGACTATTACAGCTCTTGGCTCGACCAGGGAAAAAGAAGCCCCCTCTACTACAGTGACCAAAGTTGGTATTCCACCTTTCAGTTCAAGCCTCATAAGGTCATCACCCCAGCATTGCTGAATAAATCCATAGATTCCCCATTGAACACTCATCCAGGCAAGGTAGGGCCCAAGTTGAGCATTTTTGAAAAATATGAGCTCATCAAGAAAAGGAACCAGACCCTGACGAGCAGCACTTGTGCCCAGTTCTGGAAGCAGACGTCGACTACACAACATAGGTTGTTGTCATCATTCGACACCGAGAAGGGCAGAATGCATATGGCATTCCTCCAGGCACAGGTACCAGACCCCAAAGTGATCACTGACCATAAAAGGGCCACCTTTGAATTCTAAATGAAGGACGTGCATCTAGTCGATCAGATGGATCTGCACAAGCAGACAGAGGAAATGGTTTTCAATACATTGGTTCATGCTTCCACTTCTGTGTCCAAATTGCAGGTGTCCCTGAACAATGTCCAAACACAACTTAAGATGGAGAAGATATCTTCCTTTGTAAAGGACAATAGGATCAAGACTTTGGAGGAGCTGGTCCTCAATATCGGTTACGATCCTTCAAACATGAAATCAGCGGAGGAAATGATCAAGAAGAAGAATGCTGACATAGCCTCTTTGAGGAAACAACAGAAGCTACCGCCCACAGAGGATTCACAGGCGAAGGAGATAGAAGAGAAAGAAGGAGAGAAAGACGAGATGCTCAAGCTGCTCATGGAGCAGAATGCCCATCTTAAAGAAATGGAAACTGAGATGGAGAAACTATTAAAAGAGAAAGAGAAACTGAATCCAATGGAAGTCATTCCATTGAGTGCTATTCCAATTTCAGGAGTGAGCACAGGATCAGTCACAAAAGTCCCATCCGTGACTCCATTGACATCCCCGGAGAAGACAATCGACCTGGCTAAGTCCATGGAAAATATGAACCTGCAGGAAACAGAGATCAGCAGGCTAAAAAAGGAAATTGAGAACCTTCAGGAACTCAAATCTTCCTTCCAGACTAGCCTCTCCAAGGAAAAGCAGGTGACAAAGCAGCTCAAGCAGGAGCTACAACAGCTCCGGAAGCAAATAGTGGTAGGAAAGACTTTGGCCGAGGTTAAAGAGAGTGTATGGACAAACATCACTAAGTCCATGAACGAGATATGGCCCATGATCCAGATCATGTTTTAGAAGAATGAATTGGTCCAGAGGAGAAAACAGGCCATTGAAAAGATTAGATTAGAATTGGGAGACATGCCAACACAGGCAAACGAGATCATCAAGTTCCTCAATTCTAAGACCAGGGAAGAACTAGAAGAGCTAAAAATCGAAGACAGAATAGAGACCATCCTTGAGGTCAAAAGAGTTTTGACCAAGAGAGTATTAATGCTTCAGCTGGAAGAAAAGGTTCAGGCCATGGACCTACGGGTACAAAGATTCTTTAGTAAGATAGAGGCTCTACAGAAGAAAGGTCTACCTGGTCTGAAAGTAATCAATGATAAATTGATGACACTCCCAGACTATAAGAAGAGATTGGCCGATGTGGCTAAATACAGCTCAAAGTTTTCAGACATTCAAGGGAGAATCACCGGCAAGGCAGTTTTAGATGCTCTTCAGTGGGACATCAGTATCCAACATGAGATTCGATACATTTTCCTCACCAAGCCTACCTTCGCCAAGTACACAGAAATGGACGAAGTGTATCGAAGACTTCTCAAAGTCAACGTGCCCAGTCATCTCCGATGGGAGGAGCTCTATGATATGATCGAGTAGCAGATGAGATATCTCAGTCTAGTCATTTGTCTAGTCACATGAGGTCATGCAGAGGCTTCATCAACGGCCCACCCAAAAATCAGCGTGCAGTTACACCACATCATCAAGCAGTTCCTAGATTTAGGAAATTTGTTAATGTTAGTTAGGCTAAAAATAGATTTAGCACGTCCTGATCATTAATGACAGGATCATTTTGTAATTTGAGTTATAAATACTTCACCTTTCGAAGTATTGGGGGTTGTTGATCTTCACACCCTGACGCTATTAGATTGTAATATTTTTGAAGAGATCTTCCATTAATAAAAAGGAGGCACTTTTACAGGATTCTTGCGTGTATTCACTAGTGATGTTTTTCTCTCTAAGTTGAATGTTATTCTCTCTTTGTTATCATACTATTTTCTGAATCTAATCTTTAAGAGTAACGAATGTTGCAGGATTTATCTCGTATACCCTGTTTCTGACTCGAAATATTTTAGTGTTTTATCTTCTGGTGTTTTCAATAAAGAAATTCCTAACTGCTTCTTTGTTGAAAATTATCTTTCTCATTTTTCTACTATCCCTCTTTTATGCAATTAAAGAATCTAGTGATTATATTATCTCGCCCTGTGAGAGTTTTCCTTTGCGTTTCTGGTTCGGATTTCATATTTTATTAAACACAGACCCCATAGCCCAATGGATGTGTAGACTGTCTCAACCAATTTGAAAAAACACTTTGACAACAAAATCGACCTATTTCTTTACCTAGCCTAATATTTGAAATTGAAAACATAGTGAAATCATATAGAGAGATTCCTCTCTGAAGTTGGAAGGGCTAGATCCCAGCTTCAAAAGTTGTTGGATAAAGTTACATTTTGTGGATTTCTTCTGTGTCAACCTCTAGGAAATTTACCAAGTGCTAACATAGTGGTGACTCCACTGGGGGAACATATAAAATTTATAACTTCACGTTTTCTTTCCCTAAAAAGAAAGTCTGTTCCTGAAAGATTGCAAATTTGAGAAGAAAGTAATGTTTAGAGGTTGATTAAAATTTGTACATATTCTTTTCGAACTCATAAAATTAAAATATATATATATATAAATCAAATGAAAACTGGCTCCCTAGAAAGTTTATACTCGATCTCATCCAGACCCAGAACTTGCGATAGTGACAGATAACCCAGAACAGTTGCTCAGAAAAAAGACCATAGCTGAAGGCTCAGTGAGTCATACTCCCTTGCATAAGTCCCTTTCATTTTCAGGGGAACACATTACCTTTCAAAACCTTGACTTTGACACCTTTTCCCAACAAAGCCCGGTTAGAACATGGTCTGATAGTTTTGTGACTGAAATCATTTTCGACCCAACCATTTTGCAACCCCGAACCCCTGAAGTTCTGTCTCCCACTGCTAAACAACAAATCACTCCCTCAATGCTATCCAATACCTCCTCGTCCTCGTCTTCAGTCACCACCTCACCGATCATCCAGTCTGTTATCTCACCTCCTCCACACATCATGGCATCTTGATATGCTCCCTTGGTGTTGGCTACTCCCCTTCATGCCATGCCCCAGGAGTATCAAACGAGACTTCCACAATTCGATGCAACAAGACCTTTGAGCACACAACAACACGCAGATAAAATGAATGATTATTACGATATGCATGAAGTTGATGAAGTTGTCATTCAAATGAGATTGTTTGCCCAAAGTTTGACAGACGACGTTAAAAAATGGTACAAAGGGTTGCGTTCTGCCTCAGTCCTTGACCTTATCGCATTCCAAAGGATTTTTCTCGACAGATGGGAGGTAAAGAAAAACCCTCTCCAAATCCTGTCAGAATACGAAAAT
The DNA here is from genome assembly GCA_010110895.2 of Picea sitchensis. NCBI lineage: Eukaryota > Viridiplantae > Streptophyta > Pinopsida > Pinales > Pinaceae > Picea > Picea sitchensis. The sequence continues at coordinate 5,717 of SNQJ01S0049619.1, forward strand.
ATTAGAAGAAATCAAGGTGAGACAGTGAAAGATTACTGCATTCATTTCAATAACCTGTATAATGCAATTCCATCTGAAATAAAACCTCCACAGGGTTTGGCATTGATAAAATTCCCTGATGGTTTTGACGCTGACATGTTGTACCAACTAAGGGAAATAAATTCTACCACCCTGGAAGACATGCAGAAAAGTGCAATAAGTGTGGAAGCCAATTTGGTGGAAAAAAGGGCACATCAGAGGTCAGAGAGGAGAGTCACAATCAAAGAAGAACCCTCCACATCAACCTCAGATTCCAAATTGGATTCTCTGGCCATAGAAATGGAAAGAATGATTAAAAGACTTACTGTGTCTGAAAGAAATCCTCCAAGAGACAACCCACCAGCTCCTCAGGTTCGGAATCCTAACTTCAGGAGAAACCCCCCTCAAGTCAGACAGAGAGATCCTAGGGATCAAAGAGAGCAGAGAGGTCCAAATCAGCAGATCAGACCTCCCTTACAAGAAAATTATGTTGATGAAGGGGATGAAGTGATCGAGGAATTGGAGGATACTCACATAAATCTCATGGGCATTCATGATAACGAAGCTATTTTCCTTACCCAATAAGAGAAATAACTTTTTCTTCTCAATCAAACAAAGGTAAGTGAAGAAGCCAAATATGTAGAACAATAGGCATCCAAAAATGCCATTTTGGAGGTACACCGGCAGTATAATCTGCAGAGTAAAAAGACAGAAGGGAATTCCCCCAAAAAGATGATTGAAACAAAGAAGGTAGTCGAAACCAAAAAGGTCTCTGAGCCATCTGCCGAGAATATTCCTGAGAAGAGCACTGTCGAAACTCCCGCAAAGAAAAACCTTACTATTCTAAAAAGATCATCAGAGCCCGAGGTTTCACCTATTAATCCACCAAGTACTTTTGGCCAGAAGAGTGTGGTGGACAAACCAGAATTGATGAGCTAAGGCAGAGCGTCTACACCTTTTAGCCTTGAAGGAGAATTAGCCAAAGTAAATATTCCCATTCCGCTTTTTGAGTTGATGAACAAAGACGTTTATTGCTCACAGGTGATTAAAGAACTGACCATTGAACCTGACATAGGCACAAAGGCCTTAACCATTGTATCAACAAATCATTCAGACACTGTGAACCTTACTGATGATCAACCCGAACTTCTATTCGGACCTGAAGTAGATGGTCGAGATGATACCGGTGATGTTTCTCCTTTTTACATCAGTCTAAACATACATGACCTGATATTGTATAATGTTATGCTGGATTCGGGTGCTTCCCACAATCTGATGCCTAAAGCAGTAATGCAGAAACTGGGACTGGAGGTCACCAGACCTTACAAGGATTTACACTCATTCGACTCTAATAAAGTCAGATGTATTGGTTTGATCAAGGACCTATGTATCACCTGGGTTCAGATTCCTGCAAAGAGCATTGTAATAAATGTGGTAGTTGCAGACATCCCTAGTATGGAATGTTTCTATCTTGGTCTTGGGGGGCTAAGCTGAGAGGTACCCTATAGCTAGACATGTCTTATGCCACTATCCTAGTTTTCGGGCAACAAATAAGGCTATGCAGAGAAACATTGATGAAATACATGGTTAGTAGCCAAGAAAAACCACACAACTATCCCCTTTACTCTGCGCATTCCGACTTGGATTCTTTTATTTTGTACAATGATGGTGACACGAGAGAACAAGATACCCAGCTAGCAGAAGATACATCTAGTCAGGATGAAGGCCAAGAAACCATTGAGGTAGAAAAGATGAAAAACGTGATAACTGAAGAGCTACCGGTAGATTTTTGGAGCATGGATTTTGATGGAGCAGTAAGCAAAGAAGGAGCTAGAGCAGGAGTTTGGCTGCATAATCACCGAAATAGGTATTCAGAAAACAATTCTTACAAATTAAATTTCCAATGCACTAACAATATTGCCGAGTATGAAGCTTTGATGATCGGTCTGAAGCTTTTGAAAAGAGTTGGTGCTAAACAGATTATGGTAAGAGGTGACTCTGAGTTGATAATCAAGCAAATCAAAGGTGAGTACGTTGTGAAACACCCATGTATTAGAGCTTATAGGAATGTTGTTCTTTATGCCCTTAGATGTTTCACTGAAGTTGACTTGCAGGTAATGCCGAGGGGACAAAACATTCTTGCGGACGGATTGGATACGTCAGCAGCCACATGTAATATTCCTTTCCGCTCGACTCATCCATACACTGTGGAGGTGAAATGCAGACCAACCGTTCCTGACAATGTCAGGTACTAGAAAGTGTTTGGTAATGATGAACAAATCGAAGACTTTCTGCAGTGTAAAAATGATTTTGAACGTACAAATATAGATTTAGAGAACGATGATGAAAATGTAAATAGATCAGATTTTGAAATTGATAGTGTAAATAGCGTAGATTCAGGGGAATTAGGTGATGATGAGATGGAGGCTGATATTTTACATTTGAAAAGCAATGTTTTGCCTAGGGTTCTAGTTCCATTAGAGGACTTGTCTTATTTTAACGACGTAGCCAAAAAACCAAAAATTGAAGCCAATGGACAAGAGGTAGAAGACTGTAATATAGGGACAGAGGAGAAACTCGGGATAGTCAAATTGTCCAAATCACTGCCCCCTGAGCAAAAACTCAAATACATTGAGCTGTTCAAAGAATATTCAGATGTCTTTGCCTGGGGTTATGAGGATTTGAAAGCTTATGATACCAGCATCATACAACATAGGATTCCAATAAAAGAAGACCAAAAACCATTCAAACAGAAACTTAGGAGGATAAATCCCAAGTTACTCCCTCTGATAGAAAAGGAAATAAAAAACATGTACGATGCCAAAATCATAGTCCCATTGCATTTTTCCAAATGGGTCTCGAATTTGGTCCTGACACATAAGAAATATGGGGAGATCAGACTTTGCATAGATTTTTGAAATCTAAATAAGGTCTCCCTGAAGGAAAACTACCCCTTGCCCAAAATGGACCATATCCTACAAAGGGTGGTCAGATCCAGTCGAATATCTTTGCTGGACGGTTTCTCGGGTTACAATCAGGTCCTCGTCCACCCAGATGACCAAGACAAAACCGCTTTCACCACACCATGGGGCACTTTCATGTATGTGAAAATGCCTTTTGGTCTGATGAACGCAGGAGCTACATTCTATAGAGTGATGGATATCACCTTCGTGGAAGAATCGGGTAAGTTTATTGTCGTCTATTTAGATGATGTAACTGTGTTTTCCCGATCTAATGATGAACACCTGCGACACCTCAGGCGAGTCTTCGAGAAGTGTAGAAGGTTTGGGATTTCTTTAAATCCTAAGAAAATCCTTTTTGGGCTAGAGGAAGGCAAACTGCTAGGACACATCATTTCCAAGGACATAATCAAAATAGACCCCAGCAGAATCGAGGCCATACAAAAACTAGAACACCCAAGAAACCTTAAAGAATTAAAGTCTTTTATCGGGAGAATAAACTTTCTATGAAGATTCATTCCCAATCTGTCTGAGCTTCTTAGAAACATTACAAATATGCTAAAAAAGGATGTGAAAATAAAATGGGACTCTGAGTCCAGACAGTCTTTCGAACAAGTCAAACGAGCACTCACAGAGGCCCCTGTCTTAATCAGTCTTGATTTTACTAAGGATTTCTATCTTTTTCCTTTCGCTTCCGAACATACTATAGAAACGGTCTTACTACAAAAGAACATCAAAGGGTATGAACAAACCATAGATTTTTTTAGTAAAGTGTTAAGAGACACTGCTTTGAATTACAAGATAATGGAGAAACAAGCTTTTGCCTTGGTGAAAGCTATAAAAGATTTTAGGGTCTACATTCTCCATTCTCATACCATTGCATATGTTCTGAATGCGGTAGTAAAAGACATTTTGACCCAGGACAACCCGGATGGGAGAAGGGAAAAATGGATTGCTGTCATTTTAGAATACGATATAGAGATTAAGCCTACAAAACTAATCGAGGGTCAAGGCCTAGCAAAATTAATGGCTGAATCAAATTTCCATGCTCTTGACATTAATTTTTTAGCTGCAGCAGAGGAACAGGGTGAGATGGTGACTCCAAGTGTGAGAGAGGTATTTCTCAACTCTCCATGGTACGTAGACCTTATATTTGTTTTGAAAAATTTATAAGCTCCCCCTAGTTTGACTAAGACTAAAGCTAGATTTTTAAAGTTGAAAGCCTTAAATTTATGTATTCTAGAAGGAAATTTGTATTGGAAAGATCCTGGAGGCATTCTATTAAATTGTTTATTGAAATATGAAGCTGACAATGTGTTAGAGGAATTTCATGCAGGAGAATGTGGTGGCCATCTGAACTGGAAGGTCACAGCCAACAAAATACTCAGAGTTGGATTCTATTGGCCCACCCTATTCGCCGATGTACATCATAAAGTGACTGCATGCCATCAATGTCAGTTGTTTGAAGGCAAAAGGAAACTCCTTCCTCTCCCTCTGAAACCGATCTCAATTGAAGCCCCTTTCTAGAAATGGGGACTGGACTTCATTGGATAAATACACCCCCCTTCTTCAGGCTAGCACAGGTGGATTCTCACTGCCACCGATTATTTTACCAAATGGATAGAAGCAGTACCAAGCAGGCAAGACACTGACTCTGTTATTATCAAATTTATTGAAAATAATATCTTGTCTCTCTTTGGATGTCCTAGAAAGATTATAATTGATAATGCAAATGTTTTTTGGTCGAAGAAGCTCATAGATTTATGCAACTAGTATCACATTGGTTTGGGGCATTCCACATCTTACTATCCTCAGGGGAATGGGCTGGCGGAATATTCAAACAAAACCTTGGTAAATATCATCAAGAAAACGTTGCAGGAAAATAAGAAATCGTGGCATAACAAGTTGGTGTTCGCATTATGGGCTGATAGACTGACCACCAAAAGGTCAATCGGTATGTCACCATACCAGCTGGTCTATGGCACATAGGTAGTTTTCCCCACTTCCCTAGGAGTCCCTGTCATGAAGTTTCTTCAAGATGTACAAGTCGAGCCAAATGACTCTCAGAGAAGGATCAACCAGATGATCCATTTACAATAGTCCAGGGAAGAAGTTTTCAATAAGACTCAGGTAATCCAAGAAAGCATCAAGAAGATTTTTGACGAAAGAACCAAGGAGGATGATTTTGAGCTAGGAGATTTGGTGCTGAGATGGGACGCAAAAAATGAAGACAAGGGAAAGCATGGAAAACTTGACAGTCTATGGAGAGGACCATACATGATCCAAGCATTCAAGGGGAACAACGCTTTCTTGTTGAACAACGCTGATGGGACAGATCTGCAAGGAGGACCTGTAAATGGTAGAATGCTGAAACATTATGTGCCACCTCAGTAAAGACTCAAGTTTTCACTCTCCATTGTACATACCATTATTATTTTTATTTTTCGCCTGCATTTTCTGAGTGAAGAACATTAGTCAGTTGGTTGAAGCCCGAAGAGAAGGCCCTAAGCTGTTGACTACTGTTTTTCTAATTTTTGAATAAAACCAACGAAGGCTACTAGGCAGGAATGTTCAGAATGTCAAGAACCAGGATTCTTGGCACTTCACAGGGAAATTACCATCCCCAGGTGGAGCCGTTGTTATCATCCTATAAGTTATAGGATCAACTGGTGACTGGGATATTATCTGTGTCTAGTTTTTTTGTTGACAAATGATTTTTCATTCTGCAAATAATTTGAGAAGGAGAAAGAACAAAAAGAAAAAAGAAAGAAAAGAAAAAAAGAAAGAAAATAAAAAAGAAAAAAGAAAGAAAAGAAAAGAAAAAAAGAGGGCATCAAAGAATTTCAAGAAAATCCCCATGCAATAATAGTAACTTGGTCCATACCTTTCAAGCATGGCCAAGTCCTTTTTAAATTGATGTTGATAGGGTAGTGAATGAGTTTGGCTAAACAATGTAATCTTAGCCAAAGTATCTAGGTAGATTAGTGAATAAATCTGGCCAGATTGTCTAATCCTGGTCAGATAGCCCTAGGGTAGAGTAAATTCTTAACCCAACAGTCTAATCTGGGTTAACTGTCATAGGAAACTAGGTTAGAATATAGGTTAGTTGCATTGTTGCTTCATTTCAATAAAAACCAGTTTGATGATTAATGTTGCACCATGATTTGGATACCTAAATGTGGTTCGACTAACTCCTTGGTGGTGTAGTCATGAAAAGTTTGGAGAAAACCCATGAAAAAGCATTTATCCCAAGTTTTCTAGGTGCATGTTTTGTCTGCGCGCTCACTTATGCTCCTATCATGTATCAATGGTCCAGATGATCGCGCCCAGATCTACGGTGGACAGATCATTCCGGACCCCCCCCCCC
>SNQJ01S0049619.1:12174-47065 GCA_010110895.2 Picea sitchensis
TTCCTTTAACTGAGGGGGGGGTCCAGAATGGTATTATTCCTCTGGTGGGTCCCTTGTTATACATGGCAACGATCTAATGGCCCCAACTCCCATCATCTCTCGCTATCTGACAGACCTCCGTCATCTCTAAACGTCACCTTCCACCTTTCCCAAAATGGTCATGTCCCATAACTACTATCAGTCCTTCCCCCCATTCGCTCATGGCAAGCCCCTTACTATGAATTTTACCTCCAATCGATAGCCGCCATGTCACCCGTCCGTATCCCTCAGCCACCGTCACCCACCATCTCACCCTAAAAATGATCCGTTGGCCATTTATTACTGGATAACCTATATGTTACCCAACTGACCTATTTCCCATGCCCAACCGACCCCCGTTTACTTAAAACTACCGTTATTCCCCTTACTTTCTCTATTCACCCATCGCACTAGAGAAATTCACTGCTTACTCCTCCGTTATAGTCTGTTGTCCTCATCCACAATCAGTCACCCCATCTGCTCAATTTTCCTCCAGAAATCCTCCTTATCCGTCTTCCGTGTTCTCGACTAAGGGAAACCAGGTCATATCATCCCTTTGTGCTTTGTTAGGATACTATTCTGATCAGTGGGTAGATGAACCCATTCTAGGTTTTCTATCCATCTTCTCTACCGATGAAAATCCCACCACCCAGTTTGACTTCAACACATTCTTGGCAGACAATATTCACGAACAGTTCGTGAATTTCGGCACGGAAGGCATGTTTAGATACTCATCAATACTAGCATACTTGTTCATCTTCTTCCAGGCGGATAAATTTGGCTTTTCCATGCAGAAGATGGATGGAGATGGTAGACCTCAGGTAGTCACAACATGGACCTCATTTCTCAAGCACAACTCCACTGATTTCAGCTTCAAGGAGTTCATCGACCAATTTTACCACCCTGTGGTAAGTATGCTAGGCGGCAGGCCCGAGCCTCGGATAAACGATGAAGTTCAGAGGATCTTGCATGTCTTGGACAACACAAAGACCGGGGATTGGCACCTGTATCAAGACTACACTGAGATCAGAGTATATGGGTGCGAGATGGCACCATATAAGCTGCCTAAGTACCTGCCTATCATAATTTTCGCGTTGGAGTATATAAGGCAGATTATAAATTTCGACGATATCCATTTTGTGTCAATGAAGAAAAAGCAACAGCTTAGAATTAAAGGGCAGATTGGCTCCTTCATCTGCAACAACCGTGGCTCTAGGGAAGAAGCAGACAAGATACTAAGAGAAATGAATTTCTCCATGAGCTTCCCATGGCATTATGATCCATGTGGGATCATCTCAGAGATGAGGGTGAAGAACAAGAACATCCCATATGTTCATGAATCTAGGCCTGAAGTGGAAAAATTTGCAAATCAGACAGTGTGGGAGCCTAACACATTGGTCGAAGTAGAACAACAGGATCCCCTGACCACTATGTTACAAACGACCACGCCACAGGTCCCAAAATAGAAAAGGCTGAGGCAAGATTTATCTCCTCCTGTCACTGAGGTATCTTCCGAGTAATTCCAGCTGCATAGCAAGGGGCCTAATACTGTTACAGCTCCTGGCCTGACCGAGGAAAAAGAAGCCCCGTCTACTACAGTGACCAAAGTTGGTATTCCACCTTTCAGTTCGAGCCTCCATAAGGTCATGATCCTAGCATTTCCGAAGAAATCCAACCAAGCAAGGTAGGGCCCAAGTTGAGCATTTTTTAAAAATATGAGCTCATTAAGAAAAGGAACCAGATCCTGACCAGCAGTACTTGTGCCCAGTTCTAGAAGCAGACGTCGACTACGCAACATAGGTTGCTGTCAGCATTCGACACCAAGAAGGGAAGAATGCATATGGCATTCCTCCAAGCACAGGTACCAGACCCCAAAGTGATCACTAACTATAAAAGGGCCACCTTCAAATTCCAAACGAAGGATGTGCATCCGACCGATCAGATGGATCTGCACAAGCAGATAGGGGAAATGGTTTTCTATACGTTGGTGCATGCTTCCACTTCTGCATCCAAATTGCAGGTGTCCCTGAACATTGTCCAAACACAACTTAATATGGAGAAGATATCATCCTTTGCAAAGGACAATAGGATAAAGACTTTGGAGGAGATGGTCCTCAAGATCGGTTACGATCCTTCAAATGTGAAAGCAGCGCAGGAAATGATCAAGAAGAAGAATGTTGACATAGCCTCTTTGAGGAAACAACTGAAGCTCCCACCCATAGAGGATTCGCAGGCGAAGGAGATAGTAGAGAAAGATGAGATTCTCAAGCTGCTCATGGAGTAGAATGCCCAGCTTAAAGAAATGGAAACTGAGATGGAGAAAATATTAAAAGAGAAAGAGAAACTGAAGCCAATGGAAGTCATTCCAATGAGTTCTATTCCAATTTCAGGAGTGAGCACAACATCAGTCAAAGAAGTCCCATCCGCGACTCCATTGATATCCCAGGAGAAGACAACCGACCTGGCTAAGTCCATGGAAAAGGTGAACCTGCAAGAAACAGAGATGAACAGGATAAAACGGGAGATTGAGAACCTTCAGGAATTCAAATATTCCTTCCAGACCAGCCTTTCCAAGGAAAATAAGGTGACAGAGAAGCTCAGGTAGAAGCTACAGCAGCTCTCGAATCAAACAGTGGTAGGAAAGACTTTGGCCGAGGTTAAAGAGAGTGTATGGACATACATCACTAAGTCCATGAATGAGATATGGCCCATGATCCAGATCATGTTTGAGTAGAATGAATTGGTCTAGAGGAGAAAACAGGACATTGAAAAGATCAGAGTAGAGTTGGGAGACATGCCAACACAGGAGAACGAGATCATCAAGTTCGTCAATTCTAAGACCAGGGAAGAACTGGAAGAGCTGAAAATTGAAGATAGAACAGAGACCATCCTTGAGGTCAAAAGATTTTTGACCAAGAGAGGATTCATGCTTCAGCTGGAAGAAAAGGTTCAGGCCATGGACCTAGGGGTACAAAGATTATTTAGTAAGATATACGCTCTACAGAAGAAAGGTCTACCTGGTCTAAAAGTAATCAATGATAAATTGATGACACTCCCAGACTATAAGAAGAGATTGGCCGATGTGGCTAAGGACAGCTCAAAGTTTGCAGGCATTCAAGGGAGCATCACCGGAAAGGCATTTTTAGATGCTCTTCAGTGGGACATTAGTATCCAACATGAGATTCGATACATTTTCCTCACCAATCCTACCTTCGCCAAGTACACAGAAATGGATGAAGTGTATCGAAGACTTCTCAAAGTCAACGTGCCCAGTCATCTCCAATGGGAGAAGATATGTGATCTGATCGAGTAGCAGATGGGCTGTCTCAGTCCAATCATTTGTCTAGTCAGATGAGGTCGTGCAGAGGCTTCATCAACGGCCCACCCAAAAATCAGCGTGCTGTTACACGACATCATCAAGCAGTTCCTAGATTTAGGAAATTTGTTAAAGTTAGTTAGGCTAAAAATAGATTTAGCACGTCCTGATCATTAATGACAGGATCGTTTTGTAATTTGAGTTATAAATACTTCACCTTTCGAAGTATTGGGGGTTGTTGATCTTCACACCCTGACGCTATCAGATTGTAATATTTTTTAAGAGATCTTCCATTAATAAAAAGGAGGCACGTTTACAGGATTCTTGCGTGTATTCACTGGTGATGTTTTTCTCTCTAAGTTGAATGTTATTCTCACTTTGTTATCATATTGTTTTCTAAATCTAATCTTTAAGAGTAACGAATTTTGCAGGATTTATCTCGTATACCCTGTTTCTGACTCGAAAGATTTTAGTGTTTTATCTTCTGGTGTTTTCAATAAAGAAATTCTTAACTGCTTCTTTGTTGAAAATTATCTTTTTCATTTTTCTGCTATCCCTCATTTATGCAATTAAAGAATCCAGTGATTATATTATCTCTCCCTGTGAGAGTTTTCCTCTGCGTTTCTGGTTCGTATTTCATATTTTATTAAACACAGACCCCATAGCCCAATGGATGTGTAGACTGTCTCAACCAATTCGAAAAAACACTTTGACAACAAAATCGACCTATTTCTTTACCTAGAGTAATATTTGAAATTGAAAACATAGCTAAATCATATAGAGAGATCCCTCTTTGAAGTTGGAAGGGCTAGATCCCAGCTTCAAAAGTGGTTGGATAAAGTTACATTTTATGGATTTCTTCTGTGTCAACCTCTAGGAAATTTACCAAGTGCTAACACCTCACAAGGAATCTGGAATTAGTGGTAGGGATCAGTTCCCTCGTCAGGGATGTCGACCATGGGTAACCCCTTACATGGTCAATGGAACCCTGGGCAAGGCTCAATACCTATGCACGCCAGAATGATAGGGGACAACCCTTTCCAGAATCTTTGGAACACAACACAAGGAGAAATCACTGCCCAGCCCTCAACGTCCAACTATTTGAGTCAACCGATGATGTCCCAAGAAATGTAGTATCCATTCGCTGGCCAGGGCCATGGTGTCTACCAGAACCCTGGTCAACAGCCTAACTTTTCCTAGTAACCTAGTGCCAGTCAAATTTGAGTCTCCTTTCCTCCTGTACATAGTCAACAACCCAAACTACCAGTTTGGGTGACGTTACATTTTCCAGACTTGTCAAGATTGTTAAATGAACCAATTTGTCATGATTTGCGTTCACCTCCCATGCCGACAAAGTTTCCCTCGGACATTCAAAATTTTGAAGGTAAGACTAACGAATATCCAGGCGATCACGTGACCAACTTTCACCTATGGTGCTCATTGAACTCTCCGCGATACAACTCCATTCAGTTGTTTCTATTTCAACGCACTCTTATTGGGAGTGCTGGGAAATGGTACATCGAGCTCGACCGCTCAATATACTCTTTCTTTAGTGATTTGGCAATGATTTTCTTAAACCATTTTCAACTACCTATAAGATATGATGCCAACACCGAATTGCTGGCCAATTTTGAGAAAATAAAGGATGAACGTATCTCGGATCACATCTGAGAATGGCGATGCCGGAAGAGTTTGATAAAAATACCAGTTCCACCAAATTTCTTTCTTTAGTGGTTCGTTAAGTCTTTGGTACCTCAGTTATCCAAGGACGTTGCAACATCAGGAGTGTTTTCCTAGGAAGAGGCAATAATGACAGCTCAAAAACTTGAACTGATATACTCTTAGTCTGGTTTACTCTATGAGGTTTTTCTAGATGTGACACAATATATCCTTGATAAGGCCAGACACAAGACTGGATCACATGCCAATGGTATAGTTGGTTCAACACAAGAAAATCCCACTGATCAGCTATCGAATCAATTGCAAAAATTTTCGATACATCAGACAACTGCTAACCAAACCTCTAGTTCGGCTGCTCCCCTTACTCAAACATTGAATGTACACAGTGTGGAGTCGACGAACCCGAAGGCCAACCAACAGCCTGACGGAAAGAAGAAATATCGAAACAATAAGGGTAAGCGGGATAAGAAACCCACCAACAATGCTGGCGGGGGAAACATAGAGAAAATAAAGTCAAATTATCTATGTAACCTTTTCACAGAAGACCATCCGAATTACCTGTTCCCTCGACTTGGGGAGGCCCAGAATTTATTGGCGCAGCAACATCCTATTGTGTTAATGAACTCATTTCAACATGGGAAACATTTGAATCAATCCTCTTTGAGCATGGATGGGGGTAGTTAGGGACCCCTTCATCTTCTAGTAACCCCTCGACTGCGAGCGTTTATATGTTGAAGTGTGACGCTCACATAGCAACTAGGGCACATGGTTATGGAATGAAAAAAACTGTTGAAAATGGTAAAGAAGTTAAAAACTTGTCATTTCCTCTCCAGATCAAGAAGACGATGGGAGAAACAATGAAATGCATCCCGAAAGGGGCATCCAAGAAAGCTTTGCATAATCCAAACGTGAGGGCCACCCAGAATTACTCTATGGTGGACGATTTGTCACAAACCCCTTGTGCGATGTCTACTTTGGAGGTCCTCTAGAGCTACTCTTCACATAGAAATGATCTGTTAGCTTCCTTGGGATCCACTGAGACCTGTAATCCATGAATGATCATGCTTGATATGACTGAATTAAAACCTCGTCTCACATACCACGTTGCATTTCAAATAGTAGTGGCTCACCCCACGAAATATTTTACCTGGAACATTTTTCGCACGATGATTGATGAGGTCACCTCAACATGCGTGATTTCTTTGGCGTGTTAGAAGGCCATTGGCCAACCCGTTTTGTCTCCGTCACCTACTCTAATTACCTCTTTTGATTATTGTTCTTTCATATCACATGGAATCATCCCTTGTTTCCCTGTGCAGTTGGGAGGGAAGACCATGCATGTCAAAGTTGAAGTGGTCAATGAACCTCTTGACTACAACCTACTGTTAGGAAGGATTTGGAATTATGAAATGCATGCAGTGGTTGCTACAGTTTTTTGGCTCTTATTGTTTCCATATGAGGGAAGAATCGTAACCGTTGATCAGTTGTCCTTCTCCAGGCCTAACCCTTCATCGGGGGCATCCACGGTCCCGATGATTGATAACCCTTAGCCTGACGTCGTCAATGTGGGGGTTCATCTGTGCCTACCTTTGATGGGTACTTTCGATTACCTACCTCCTTCTGGTGATGTCAATATGATATCAGCTATCCACGACCAGCTTAGGGATGAAATCTTTCAAGTGTCATTGTTCCGTATGAATTACTTTATCGATCCATGGAATCTTTCTTCCCCATTGACTTCGAAAGAAGGGAAAAGGCATCCTGGCATTCCATGGCAAGATTTTCCTACAGTATTGTGCAGCAAGCTTTAGCCGACCCCGATCTGACTCCCACATAGGAGTGAGATCCAGTTCTCGAGCCTATTTCGGCTCAAGGTTCCCTTTCCACTACCGATTTTTTAGGCTTGGTCTTTCCCTCTGACGAGGTGATTATAGAGGCAATGACGGGTCCAGACAGACCCTGAGATGATCTCCATCATAGATGGGATGATCTCCATCATAGATATTATTTCCTCCCATAGTTGAGAATAATAGAGGTAGGAGAATTTGTGTTGACTATGACTGGAGATAGGTATTGTCATGTTAATCCTCTAGCTACACACACAGTTTATGGGGAGGGTAACATGGAAAATATCTCTGAAAGGATACCTATCGACATCTCCAGAACCCATGGTGTCATGGAGAATGTCTTTGTCAGAGCAGACTGCTTCCTCGAGGAGATTCAGATCTATACATATTTATTTAAGGAATTCCGTAACATTTTTTCCTAGTCTTATGAGGAAATTCTAGGCATCGATCTAAGAATCGTCGAACATGAAATAACGACTTATCCTAACACCAAGCCGATCTGATAGAAGCTTCATCCGATTAATCCTCGGAAAGAAACAACTATTAAGGCTAAAGTAGAGAAAATTATCAAAGCCTATTTCATATACCCTGTTCAGTTGACTCAATGGGTGTCAAATCTTGTTTCAGTCAACAAAAAGAAGGGAACAATTCGCGTGTGTATGGATTTCCATGATTTGAAAAAGGCATGTCCAAAGGATAATTTCCCCACCCCATTCATTGATCAGATTTTCGATGAATGTGCAGGCTATGAGGTCTTTTCTTTCATGGATGGTTTTTCGGGATACAACCAGATACAGATTAATCCTAAGGACTAGCATAAAACATATTTTATCTGTTTGTGGGGTACATTCTCTTATCGGAAGATGTCGTTTGGCCTGAAGAATGCCAGAGCCACTTTTCAGTGGGCCATGTCTTTTTCTTTCCATGAACTAAGACACATAGTCAAGGATTATCTCGATGATTTAGCATCATTATCTCGTAAGAGAGCTGTTCATCCCACACACCTCCGACTAATGTTTTAACGATGTCTGTACTATCGGATTTTCTTGAATCCAAACAAGTCTAGTTTCTACATGACATCGGGTTGTCTCCTAGGTTTCATAGTTTCGACAACAAGGATTATGGTCGATCCTCTGAAGGTTGAGGTGATAGTTCAGTTGTCTTCCCCATGCACAGTCCCTCAACTTCAAAGCTTACAGGGTAAAGAGAACTTTCTTCTATTTTTTTATCGCAAACTATGTCGAGATCACTAAAGGGTTCATGCGTTTACTGAAGAAAGGAGTCCCTTTATATTGGGACAAAGCCGCTCAATGATATTTCGAAGCTTTGAAATGTTCCCTCACATATGCCCCTTTGCTCCGACCTCCCAATTATAATAAAGATTTCTTATTGTATTTGGCCGTCGTAAAGTCAACCATCGGTATGGTCTTGGTTCAAGAGGACTATCTGCTTGAAGAGCATGTGATTTATTACTTGAGCTGAGGCTTGGTTGGACCAGAACTCAAATACTCCCATGTTGAGAAGCTTGAATTTGTAGAAGTGCATGGTGTCCAGTGGTTTCATCATTATATTCTTCTTCGTAAGACTACCATTGTTGTCATTATGAATTCATTTCAATAGATCTTGACATGATGCATCATCAGTAGAAAGATCAGTAGATGGGTTGTTATCCTCTAGGAATTTGACTTGGATTTTGTTTTCACGAAATCCAAAAAGTCATTGGTCTTTGCAGAATTTATCTAGGAACTCCCATTCAAGTTAGGTGATGTTACGCCTGAAGAATCACCAATTAAAGGAGATATTTTTCTGATTTCATCTTCGGACCCCTGGTATAGAGATATACTAGTCTATATCTAGACTTTGAAGTGCCCCTCCTCTTCTTCTCGTGATGAGCATCAACATATATTCCATTAGGAAAAAAACTATCTCATACTCGATGACACTTTGTATCATGGAGGTGTAGATTGCATCCTTCATCGGTGAATCACTCATGAATAAGAGAAACTCATTCTTAACGATTGCCACACTAGAGCATGTGGTGGTCTTTTTTTCAGGTTGGCAATAGCCCAAAAGATTCTACGAGAAGGTTACTTTTGGCTGACGTTAATTAAGGATTGTGTTGAATCAGTTAAGAAGTTCCACTTGTGTCATGTCTTCTCTTGGAAGATGAGGGCACACCCCGCTCCCATGTTTCATGTCATCACTGTTGGTCCCTTCACCAAGTGGGGGATTGATTTCACTACATGACACCCGGCCTCATCCAGGGGAAATTGATATATCATCGTAGTAGTAAACTACTTCACAAAGTGGGTTGAAGCTATGCCAACATTCAATAATGATGGCGATACAACAACTCTCTTTATTTTCAATCAGATAATAGCAAGGTTCGACATACCGAAGGAGATTGTCACTGACCATGGAAATCACTTTCAGAATAAGATAATGTTTGAGTTAACATAAAATCTTGGGTCGAGGAAAGAAAATTCATCACCCTACTACCCATAAGTGAATGGTCAGGTGGAAGTTGTGAATTAGTCCCTCAAGACTATTCTATAATGAACGATCAATTCTGCCAAGTCAAATTGGAATTTGATGTTATGCTCATCATTATGGGCCTACCGAACATCTACAAATACTGCCACTGGTTTTTCACCTTTTCAACTCTTTTACAGGCTGGAAGTAGTCTTGCCTATAGAGTGACAAATCCCATATCTAAAGTTGGTAGTATAATTATTGCCAGACACTTCACTGCTTGAGGAACACTTATTATATCTCGACAAGCTCGATGAGAAATGATGTGATGCAACCTTGGCTAATGAGGCTCACAATAAGAGAGTCAAGTGTCAGTATGATCAGTCCATTTGTCCTCGAAGTTTCTCCGAAGGAGACCTTGTCTTGGTCTACGACCAAGATAAGGATCCCTTGGGGTTAGGCAAGTTCAAACCCATGTGGTTCGGACCTTTCATTGTGAAGGAGGTTTTAAAGAAGGGCTCTTATCGTCTGGTTGACTTTGAGGGAAATTATTTGGTAGAGCCTAGAAATGGGCTCTACCTCAAGAAGTATTACTCGTAGGTGGGTCGCCTTGGGTGACTTCTTGTACATATGTATAGTTCTTATACAGTAAGTTTTTGTCTTTTGTTTTTATGGATGTGTCATTATTGATGTCATCTTTTTCACTATGGCAGATGTCGAGTGAATCAGAGGTGTTTGTTGGGTTCATAGATGATGCTAGCCGACACACTCGGAGGCTTGCTTCCGCAACTTGGGTGATATTCATGCCTCAAGGCCAGTTGCTATCTTATGGAGGTATCTTTTTAGGTGACACTGCAAACAATGTCACCGACTATAGAACAATGATAGAGTTGCTTTGTGACTCTCTGTCACATGGCATCTCTCACCTCCAGGTCTACTTACATGCACAACTAGTTGTGTCCTATTTAAATGGGGTTTACCGTGTTTATGATCCTACTCTACACCGACGATTCCTTAGGGTACGTCTCTTAGAATGTTTCTCTAATTACATTACGTATATCCATGTTCTTAGGAGATTAAATCAAATGATAGATACTCTAGATAATCAAGTATTAGATTGGCATATTTCACACACATAAAAGAAGCACACACATACACATGTACATACATTTGTAAAAAATGTGATCCATAAGACATAAAAGATGTAAATACACACACACACACACACACACACACACACATATATATATCAAAAAGTGTCAGAGTACATAGGTGGGCATGAACACCTCAAAAATATATGTACAATATACATCACGGGGCTTATGCCCTAAAAAATATACAAAAGAGTGCCCTCAACACGTAAGTAGTCCACCCTAGCTAAGAGTGGGGCATGTTGGCTCTGCCATAATGAATAATGACATTTTCCAAACACTGAAAGAGTTGTACCCAGGTCCGTGGCACCCCAACTACGTGAGGATGCATCGATGGCGGGAGATCCTCAATCTCAGGCATGTCAACTGTATGAGTGAGTGCAGTGAGGTTCTGCTCCACCCATCTCAAAACTCTCTTAGTCTCTCCGGATGGAGGTCCCACTGCTGCTGCTGGTGGTCTAACGATTGTTGTTGGTACTACCTCTGGTTGAGGACGTTGCCTAGTCCTTGAGAAGTCTGTTGGATGCACTGGTCCCACATTTGTACATAAAATATACATAGTTTTTAGATACTCTGGTACATATAAAAATGATATATATTAAAAGAAACTAAAAAAATAAATAACTTTTAAAAAAATGCACCTATCTCTCCTCGCTCTCCTCCAAGAGGTATGGGCATGTCCATATTCCTAGAAAAGTTGATCCTGTCGTAGGGGTAGTCCTCTATTGTCGGAATCTATCGTGCCCACCAGTTGAAAAGTGCATCATCGAAGGCCTTTATGGTCCTTCCTCCCACCTATCACGACAACAATGTTGCCCATCTACACACTGCTGGGAGCAAGGCCACATGCCCCCAGACTTTCTCTCGTGGGCTAAAACTGGGTACCCTCTCAAAGAAGAATGAACATGAAATGGTACCAAATCCAAAGTTGTTGTTACTCTGCCCATGACACTGAGTGAGATGTCTCTTCATGCAGTCAAGCACGGTCGTGCTCCAGTCGAAAAATTGTGCGTTTAAGAACTATGCTACACAATGCATATGCGCCCAAGAGGTTTGATGTAAGGCTGTAGATCCAATGATCTGCCCAATAAATAAAACTATCACCTTCAGTGATAGGTTGTTAATCTTGTGGATCGATACCTGAAAACCTACTTTCTCAGTGTCGGCCTCGTAATATATCCTAGTCAGTTCGGCGATGTTGTGGGGCCCAGGGGGAAATGCGCGCAAGTTGACTGGTTCCCCTCGCCTCGAGAGGCTAGTCAAAAAGTAGATATCCTCAGTCATTGGATTCAACAATTTCCCCTCAAGCATAAACACCTCAGTGTCAGGGTGCCAATAATCCACCAAGGCATTCAGTAGCCTGGGTTGTGCCCTCATGAATGGACACCAAAAAAACTTCCATAACCCACCTTATCTTAATGCAGCCATAGCTTTAGTTTCCTCATCGATTAAGATATCACTTCTCTCTCCAATGGACATACATCCTGTTACATGGCAAGTTCATGGGTGGAGTTAGCTCTTGCTTTTCATTTTTTCTATGCTATTGAGGGTGTACGTGGGTTGTCTTGGACACGGTCACATATGCACATGGGTAGATTGTTTTCTACCCATGGGCATACGTGGGATGTCCTTGAAAATCCTATGAACACATAGGGCTGCCATTTTTTAAAGAGGTGCGCCCCGCCCCCAAAAAAAAGAAATGCAGAAAGAAAGTATGGAAATGCAAGAGGGGTTGATTTGTACTTACTTGGTCTGAGCAGAAATTCATTTCATCCACTGAAGCTCCCGTAGTCAACTCTTTTAACAAAGGGGTATTTTTAGCTTTTTGGTTAATTCTCAATTTGCAATGGTGAAAATGAGCTGTCATCTTCTATTTATAGACTTTTTTGTCCTTTTTTGCCACTTTTTTGGCCTTTTTTGCCACTTTTTTGAACCCTTTTGTCGTTTTTTCTGGCTTGAAAATCATTTAGTGTGGTTCTTGATTTTCTTATTGGATGTTACGATAAACTTCACTTTTGGTTTGGAAATATTTTTGGGAGATGGGTCCCTTTTAAAGGTCCTTTGGTAAAATTCATTTTTCCAACTTTTTTCATTTAAGTTAGGATTCCACCCCCGCTTTCTGCATCTCATTATCTTTTCCTCTTTTCCATAGGATCGATCCCAATAAACTGTTGTACTGAACCATCATTGCTGATTTAGAGGTACCATGGTGAGGTGGTAGAGCCTACCTCTACATGGATGCCCTGGGTAGATCATGGTTTTATTTTGGTGTCCATGCCATCGTTAATGACTTTAGGCTCGAGAGTCCTTGTTAGTCTTGTCCTGATTACTATATTGAGCCTTATACGTTTGATGTATCATCACTCTTGGCCTCAACCTCAGGACTCCGAAAAATGAGTCTTATTTAAGTCCTTTTTAGACTCTCTAAAGATGAAAATATTTTCGAGCGATCTTGTTGTCCTTCATGCTTACCAAATTAAAACTTGAAGGCATGTTTGTCCGGCGGTAGTTTACCCCTTTTTCGATCCAAATGGTTAATTGTACAAACAAAGGTACACTCTAGGAAATTCAGTTTGCTAGAAGAGTATTCTCAGGTATAAGTTTAACCCTTTTTCAGGCCTGAGGGACTAAATTTACAAAAAAGGAACCCCGACAGAGTCCATAGTTAAGCTCTTTTCAAACTCCCTAAAATTGAAAAGATTGTCGAGTGACCTTGTTCCTTCACACTCGTTAAATTGGTTAAGAAAAACATCCACTGACATGATTTTACCCCTTTTCTAGCCTGTAGATTAAGGAGGAAAAAGGCATACCTCGGGAGATTCGTCTCGTCATGAGATTTATACTAAGTAGATTTTATACTTTTTCGGGCTAAGGAGACTAAATCTAGAAAAAGGTTGTGAGTCCATAGTTAATCTCTTTTTAGACTCCTCAAAATTGAAAAGGTTTTTGAGTGATCTTGTCTTTGTCACAATCATTAAAATGGTTTTGAATAGACGTCTTTTCGATGCTATTTTACCCCTTTTTCGAGTTGACTAGACTACCCTTGAAAAAGGTACCCCAATGGAGTCTTCTTTTACATTTTTTTCAGACTCTCTAAACATGAAAAAACTACCGAGCTTACCTTCTCTAGGCTTGTGAAAAATACATTGAAGGGGGTTTCATCATGTCTTGCTAACCACATTTTCATCTCTGCATCTTTGGCCTAATGCCAGCTCCATGTTGCTCTCAACTGAACCTTTGAATCATGTCTTATACGCAAGCCTTGTAGCACTTTGCCTCTATGACCTGACACCTTGACCCATGTTGGAATTTTCCCCGAGTGTCCTTTTCCTTATCATGTCTCCTTTCTATGAGAATCAGTGTGTTCTTTGCGCTCATAACTAGTATTATTGTGACACTCATTCCTCCTTTGTAATGTAGCATTCTTTTATTCTTTTTCAAGATCTTCAAAATGTTGAAAAAGACAAAAAAATAAAAAATACCCCAAAAAGAGGACGAGAAAATTATTTTCTTTTTATGGCAGTGCAATGAGTCTCCCTTGGACAAAGCACATCCTTTCGTTTGTTCATCAAGATTTTGGATTTAATATGACCTTAGGAAGATGTTTTCTCTACAAAGAGTTGTGTCCTCCTTTGTTTGGTTATCCTTCCAAAAACATGGATAGTTTGTGTTGCCTCCTGCATCATGAACTTATGTCAATGTCATACTGCTTGAATCTGATCATCTGTCATGATATTGTACAAGGGAATTTTTACCCAACCTGAGTTAGCCTTTCTACATTTTGTCTCTTTCCCTCATGCCTGACCATCCCAAAATTCCAATCAAGTCCTTGTTTGAAATCAATGAAGTTGTCTGCCTAATCATCGAGATCCTCTTCTCTGTTCCTAAAGAGCCGTTGAAGACCTTTGGGTAGTGAAGTTATACACTCACATTACACTCCTACCCAAGTTTTGAAGATCTTGAAGTTGTTTCTCGAGCTCTGAAGGCCTCATCTCCAACCATCAGGCGTTATTGGCTTCTTGAAGATGGATACTAGATGTATATCCACTGTGTATTGGTCACAGCTATAATTTATATATTTATATGACATGGATATGAAGTGTATTTGATTGATATCCATGATTTATTTCATCCCGAGCATGGGTATGCCCGCCTCGGTGAGACAATTGTTATTTTTGCAGATGGCACCTCCCGAACTCTGGTCCCGTGCTCACTTTCTTCATACATTGGTGAAGATTTTGTAATTTATTTTGGCCATCAGATTCCCTTATGACCTCACACATTATGGGACATCTGTTATAACCCTAAATTTCACCACATATGAATACCTAGCATCAGGACCTCTTACTTGCTATTTTTTCCAAGCCATCACTGAGCAACTCTTCTTAAAAACACTATTTTTGAAGATGTACGCACTCTACACTAATTCCCACGTACACACACTTTTTGAACCACTACAGATCACATACGTATGCTAGTTGCACCATTACATACCCCGTATACTCACAAAATTTTCAAAAATTAAAAAGTTGCAAGGAATTCGTTGAGATTACGGGCTATTGGGTAGTTTCCCAACGAATCCACCACCTATAGCTCGTCACCCAACCGAATAACCATCATTTTCCCATATAAAAAGAGGTGTTGGGGTCTCATTCCTAAGCCAAGCATAAGAACAATGAAACCCTTCTTGTTTCACATCCCCTCCTTGCCCCAATAATTGCATCCACCTTGTGAGATTTGCATCGAAATTTCCCATTCTTGCATTTTTCCTCCATCATAAGCCTATGCCATTTCCCTAGAAGAAGTGTGAGAGGAGAAAGATACATGGAAGCATGGTTGGATATTGGTGAAGAGGAGCCTAGACCAGGTTCAAGGAGCAGTCATCAATCTCATTATAAGTAAACATTGTGATATCAATAAAATGAATACTTTTTATGTCTTGAAATATGATGTCTCAAATCTTTGTGTATAATTTATGTCTTATACTAACATCTAACCCATGATTTATATATGATATGCATGTTTGTAGTTTCTTGTTTATCTGTTTGTGAATGTAGGCTAGCCTTGGGAGGAGGCTTGTAGTCAACGAAGCTATCGAACGTGAAAGGATTGACACCGGACATGGAGTAAAAGGTAAAGTTATCGGATCTTTTCACTTTGTATTTCATGCATGAATGTGGAGTATATTTGGAGTAGTTATAAAAAGTAGGAGAATTTTAGATGGTTAGATCTGCCTACATGTTGAACCCTAGTGTATTCCATAGGGGGTTTTCCCACTATAGAAAGAAGACATCAACAAGACTGCTTTCAGAACAAGGTATGGTCATTATGATTTCACAGTGGTGCCCTTTGGATTATCAAATGCACCAGATGTCTTCATATTTTTAATGAATGGTATTTTCAGAGAATACTTAGATAATTTTGTCATTGAATTTTTAGATGGCATCCTTGTATATTCTAAATCAAAGGAAGAGAATGAACAACACTTGAGCATGGTATTACAAGTATTAAAGGAGCATCATTTGTATGCCAAATTGAGCAAGTGCTCATTTTATCATAAACATATTCATTATTTGGGACATATCATTTCAGAGGATGGGACAACAGTGGATCCTAAGAAGATAGAAGCCATTAGAGAATGGTCAGTTCCAAATAATGTGACAGAGGTCAGATCATTCATGGGCCTTGCAGGATACTATAGAATATTTATTAAAGGATTATCAAAAATAGCACACCCAATCACCTCCTTGCAAAAGAAGGGTGTGAAGTTTCAATGGACACTGGATTGTGAAAATAGTTTCCAACACTTTAAACAATTATTAACAAGTGTGAAAATACTAAGGATTGTAGAACCAAATGAAGACTGCATTATATGCATAGATGCATGTAAAGAAGGAATTGGTGGAGTCCTCAGTCAAAATGGGTTTGTTATATGTTATGAATCAAGGAAGTTGAAGGAGCATGAAAAACACTATGCCTAGCATGATTTGGAGTTGGCAACCATAGTGCATGCCTTGAGTAAATTGAGACACTACCTCATGGGGAAAAGGTTTTGAGCTGAGGACAGGACATAATGGTCTTCAATATTTATTTGATCAACCAACTCTAAATGCTAGGCAAAGCATATGGTTATAATTTATAAGTGAATATGACTTTGATATAAAGCATATCAAGGGGAAAGAGAACAAAGTGGCTGACGCACTCAACAGAAGAGTGCATGAATTGCATTCTATAACCATTAGAATGTACCAATCATATTTGAAAGAAATAATTTTGGAGGCTGCAAAATTAGATTTGCAATACAAGGAATTAGTGGAAAAATTACAGCAAGGTAATTTGTAGCAAAACATTGAAGACTATAAGCTAGAAAATGATGAAATTATGAAGTGCACGGGCATAATTTATGTACCAAATTCCCATGAATTGAAAAATCTGATATTGAGAGAAATGCATAATGTACCTTATGCTGGGCACCCAGGTTATCAGAAAAATACTGCAGTTGTCAAGAGCCAATATTATTGGCCAAGAATGAAGAAAGAAGTTGTTGATTTTATTGCCAAATGTTTGGAATGTCAAAAGGTAAAGACTGGACATAGACACCCAGCTGGGTTGCTACAACCATTACCCATTCCTGAGTGGAAATGGGAAGTTGTAACAATGGATTTCATCACCAAACTGCCCAGAACAAACAAGAAACATGATTTTATCATGGTAGTGGTGGATAATCTTACTAAAGCTGCCCATTTTATTCCAGTAAAGCTCACTCAAAAGGAAGCCAACATTGTTGATATTTATATGAGAGAAATTTCTCGATTACATGGTATACCCAAGACAATTGTGTCTGACAGAGATCCAAAATTTACCTCAAATTTTTGGAAAGGATTATTTAATGGATTCAGAACAAATTTGAATTTTAGTACAACTTATGA
This sequence comes from Picea sitchensis, assembly GCA_010110895.2. Classification (NCBI taxonomy): domain Eukaryota; kingdom Viridiplantae; phylum Streptophyta; class Pinopsida; order Pinales; family Pinaceae; genus Picea; species Picea sitchensis. The sequence continues at coordinate 29,588 of SNQJ01S0049619.1, forward strand.
TCCAGAATTAGATGGACAAACAGAGAGGGTGAATCAAGTGATTGAGGATATGTTGAGGATGTATGTGATGGATAAACCATCAAAATGGGAAGACTAGCTACACTTAGTAGATTTTTCTTATAACAATGGGTACCAAACATCTCTAAAGATGAGCCCATTTGAGGCACTTTATGGAAGAAAGTGCAACACAATGGTAAGTTGGGATAACCCAACAGATAGAGTTGTGGTTGGGCCATATTTACTCAGGGAAATGGAGGAGAAAATGTTGAAAATAAAACAAAATTTAAAGGTTTCCCAAGACAGGTAGAAAAGCTATGCTTATAAGAGTAGAACTCAAAGGGAATTTAAAGTGGGATACCATGTATTCTTGAAATTGAAAGCCAACAGAAGTTACCTGAAGTTGGGAAATTGTTCAAAGTTGGCAGCTCACTATTGTGGGTTGTTTGAAATCCTAGAGATGATTGGTCCAGTGGCTTATATGATTGCATTTCCTGCATCTATGTCTGTTCATAATGTATTCCATGTATCATTGCTCAAGAAATATATACCTGATGCTAATCATGTTATTGATTGGAATGTTATTCAAGGTGGAGAAAAAAGTCGCTTTCCAAGTGCATCCGATACGCATTCTGGACTGAAAAATCAAATAGCTTTGGAACCGATCCATAGGGATTGTAAAGGTCCAATGGACCTGGTATGATATTGAGGACACTACTTGGGAGCATGAGGATGAAATGCAGGTAGAATACCCGCATCTTTTTGAGGATTTTAAAAATTGTTGTTGTATATGTTTACATAATGCACTAAGGATAGTGCATAAATAAGGGGAGGAGATTGTAATACCCCTATGCCGAACCTAATTGTAAATGTAAAATGAAAATGTATGTAAGTTGCTAAGCTGTTTGACATCATTTTTGTATGCACCTTCCATGGTATAGTGTGTGCCTGTACTGCGTAGTAAAATGATGAAGTGGACACATTCTAGGATATCACGTGAAACAACTTAAGTTCGTGCGATTTTGAGACTAGGGAGCCTTTATGTATATGTTGTGTTTTATAGGCTGGTGAGCTAGTTTATTATAAACCAAAAGGATTATGTGATGATTAGGCTAGAGAGCCTAGTTGTTAAAGGCTAGTGATCCTATTTTTGTATATGTCTCATCATTGATATAAATTAAATCATTGCACACAGACCAACCACAATAAAAGATTATGGGGGACTAAACTCCACTAGTTGGGGAAAGCGGGGGGGATAAAAGTTAAGGAAAAGGGGTTAAGCTAGGGAGCTAAGCCAAAAAGGAATATTATATCAATATTCCTTAAAGTATAAAGTATAGATAATTATTTTATCATGAGTTCTAAAGATGGGGACAAGTGGGACAAAGTAGCTCCCAACATGACAAGTGTCAAGTTGGGAACATGCATACATATAGTTTGTACCTAGTTCATTTTGGGGGCCATTCATCCTTTCATGCAATCATTTAGTCATCCATTCAAGGATTCCATGATCATTCACTCACTCAGTCAGTTGTCCTTGGTACCTTTCTGTCAGTGTACCTAAACATGTATCCTTACCCATACCTATTTGTGTACCTGGTTATCTTGGGAAATGGACTGAAAAAGCGGGTTGTCAGGCCCATGGGATATTGAAGAGGCGGGTTGTCAGGCCCATGAGAAATCTCTCAAGGTGAGAGAATTGTTGGGAATTGATTTTTGAAGGTGCTAAACTGTAGCTACAGGGCTCTGATACTTCTTGTCCAGCCTGTTGTTGAAGCCTAAACAAGAAGTGGGGTAGCCGAGGGACTATTGAGTAGAGAAGGGGCACACTTCCTGGGGTGGTACATGCATGTGGGGAATGAGGGACTTTAGGATGTTAGTTTGAGTTGGCACCTATGACAGAGTCCTTCCTATTTTCTGTGATACATCATCCTGGTTAGGAATCCCTTTACCCGGGTGGAGTTTAGTCCCAGCTCAGGGTTGACCCACTGATGAGAGTGATGAGCACTGTGGTCTAAGGCTGGGAGTTTCGTGGAAGGTCTTCATGTAGTTTGTGATATTCTTACCAAGATAAGTGTCAATTGTATGTTAATTTATATGTTTCATTATTATTTATGTGTTATATTTATGGGCATTTCATGTCTATGATGCATGTATATGCTTACTATATTTTCTGTATAAATCTATGCATTTACATTATGTATTTATTTGTTTAAGTTTTATATATAAATTTCCGCAAGAGTCTTTGTGTGTATATGTTTTTAATTGCATTACAACTCAAACATTTTATGTGGCACAGCCCAGTTGGGTGTTGGGGATGTTACAATGTGGTGTCAGAGCATAAAAGCATTTTTTGGAGTAGCATGGCTCAACCTAGGTGGTTGGGGATGTTACAGGTGGAATGGAATCTCCTGAATCCTGAAGTGATGAAGTCCTGATGCATCGTATATGATGTTGCATGATGATGTCATGTAGAGTGACATGGACCTACCCTAAGTCTACCACGTGCCACTTGTTTTTTTACTTTTGACAGACACTTATTACTATTTGGGACCTGGCACGTGTATCTTGTCATTGGGGACACGTGTCACTACATTAATTGATTGACAACCAAGAAAAGTAGATCATCATATTCACCGGTTTGACGTTCGGGTATTTTTAAGTGTTATAAGGTAGAGTCTTCTGAAGTCCAAATCTCTGGAGTATCGGAGTTGTTAAAGAAAGATTTGCCTCACTCTATGCAATCTTGTAGAGAGGGACTTATTCCATTTCCCTATGCAGACTCACTTTCCCTGATTGATAAATCTAGAGACAAAAATAAAAAAAATTCCACTTGTACACATCTTGCACACTATACAACAAGCGTATACGCAGGCTACTCCACTACAACCTGTGTACATCGAGATTTGTGCCAGAAAATCAAAATTAAATGTCAGGTTTCCATGTCACGAATAGAGATCTATGATCCTTGGCCTTCCATATACTGGAAACATTCTGACTCGACCCTTCAGTTGCATTTTGAAGGCTATAAAGAGCCCAATTCCGAGCTATGGAAAAGGAGAGAGAGAATTCAACTTTGAGAGAAAAGTTACTTTCGAGAAATTATTACTTCATATTGAGTCTGCATACCTTTGTCCTTTAAGTTTGAACATAGTGTTCAACCCCCAAGCTCTTCCCTTATTGATGGAGAACCTCATTGTCTCCCTTCTATGATCTTGTCTTTGGTGGAGGATTGAACTAGTGGAGGCCCAACTGGAAGGAACTTGGCTTCTCGTTTCTGAACCATGCCGACACGGAAGTATATAATATTTTCACTTATGTTGATCATTTATTAATAGAAATATTCTCTTACCATCCAATTGATATCTTAAAAATATATGAGTTATTATCCATGGGCATGTTTGTTTTGTATATTAATGGATTATGCTATCTAATGTGCTAACCTTTTATATTATCACTATATGCTTGCTTCGCTTGTTTGTTGAGAAATTGTTGTAGGTATAAAGCTTTGGGTAAAAGTGCTCAACGATGGACATCTTCAAACATCTGGATGAGGTAGGTACTTTTCTTATCTCACTTGCACATTAGTTTATATAGCTTGTTTATGGGATAGAGTTTATTTATGTAGTCATAAAATGTCTATTGTGGTTTACCCTAGCCATAGAGATATTTTCCTCGTAATAGAATAGGCGACCGTATTGGGGATAATATCTTCTTTCTTAGGGTTCGAAGTGCTTTTCTCTTTAGATTTCTCTCATTTATATTGTGATTCTTTTCGTAACATTGATTGACAACTCCTGTTCACTCTGGGTCTGAGTTTTCAACTTTCCTCCCTTGCCTGGCCTTGTTTTAAAGCATATATGCACATTTTTCCTTGACAGTCGTGTATACGCGCATGATATATTACTGCCAGCTACATATATACACTTTGCTTCCCTAAACAGTCACGTACACCTCTTCCTTTCCCGTTTTCTTGTTCTGGTGTTTACTAGGTGGGATTTGATGCTTGCTGAGCCTTCTTGGGTCTCTGTAGTGCCTGTTGAGTGCCTGTGGGATGACAGGAAACCCTCTTTTGGTTGAATTTTTGGGAAAATATTTATCTTCATTTTTTCATTTTTTATTTTCCTTGCACATTGGGCTGGGTGTTTTTCTGCTTGGTATCCTGCTTGAGTTATCTCTTTTTTATACGCAGTAGGGTTATATATCAAGTTATTTTCCAGTCCATGCATTTTCAGTTTTAATATATTGAAAATACAAAAAAATAGGCATTTTGTATTGCTTGGCATTTTTGTCTTTGAATCTCTTTCATTAGCTTAGTGCATATAGTGAAAGATAACATTTTTACTTATGAATTGCAAAGTTGAATTTGAAAATTGAATCATTTTTTAGAAGCATATCATTCATCAAAAGTTGAAGTTATAACTTTGCATTACTATCATATTTACTTTTCTTGCAGAGTCATAACACCATGAGTTTCATTACCATACATTTTTGAGTAATCATGGCCATAAAATCAACGCTATAATTTAAAATTTATTAGTAACAATTTTATTTTCTAGGGTGCACAAACTAGCCTAGGATTTAGTGCTTTGGAATAGGATTTTTGTGAGTAAACTTATCCAAGGAAATTAAATCAACATATGTGTCTAAGTCAGGGAGTGGAGAAATCCATCTTATAATTGGTAAGATTAGGAGGCTCCACTCACAATGGAGTTAATCACGAGGTCACACAAAGTTGGTTGAAGGGATATCCCCTTGATACCTTCCTAGCATCAGAGATATTTATGGGGATCTATTCATATTTGGGGATCGTGTTAGTGCCTTTACCTCCATGAGAGGTGGTTCTTTCAAGGTTTCATGCTTTTCTACCCTGCCCATATGGTGGACCTGACTTACGAATGCTTGCCTATGCATCAGTTATAAAGTGGTTTATTGGTTGCTTGACCTAGGTGTCTCAGAGGTTACTTGCAGGGGTTATTCTGCAGGTACCCTGGGTCAGATAAGGGTTGGACAACACAAAACCTTTATGGAGGATTAACTCTCCATGGGGATCTGACCGACTGGTTGTTAAGCCCATGAGGGACCTTATAATTGATTATGTTACCTTCGATCCTTAGCAGGGAGTCTCAAGCCCCTCTTGGGAGAGACATACCTCTTTAGGGAGGGAGGCCACTCAACCACTTTACCCCGTTTGCATGCATATTGGCCATTTGACTTTTGGTGTGCTCTTTGATTACTAGTTGGCCTTAAGAGTATATACTGAGTCCTGATTATGAATAGTGGAGTCCCTTTGGCTCCCTTGTTTACTGTTGCTTACCCCATGATGCCTACTCAGTTCATGGGGATGAATCCTCATGTTTCTTATAATGGTATGAAGAACTGTGGTACTCAGTCTGTGCCTTGGGTCTCTATTCATTCTCTTGTTGATATGCTTTCACCCTTGCAATCCTCTCCCTAGTCCACTTATATGAATCCTAACATTGGATCCGGGGGCACCATGGCCCCAATGCATACATATTCGTTTTATATGAGTCATGTACTTCAACCTTCTTTTACAATGGGAGGTTGGAAACTCTCCTCTTTTGGATCCAGTCATGGTTATGCTCTTTCAGGAGCCAATACTCAGATGGGTGATTATTCTACCTACTACACTCCATCCATGTATACTCCATCTTCCATGTCGGTTCCTTTGAACACTTTTTCCATGGTGAGTCCTCATGTATCCCCGAGTGTTTCATACGGGGAGAATAATTTTTACGGTTTGGGATACCTGCTTCAAGTGACACTTCAAAAGGGGACAACATATATCCTCACTCGAATAGTCCTTATCATACTTCCGCCTCTCCGTAGACTTCGGTGATGATGCCCATTCAAAATTCTCTGAATCAATTAAATGGAGGATATACTACCTTCTCGGATAGGGATAGGGGGTAAACCAAGACCCTTCCTGGCCTACAATGTTTCAAATTCAATATTTTCCTAGACCTTGGAATCAAATGCCACAACTCAATACTAGTCCAGTCACTGTCAGTCACACTGGAGCTCCATCATCAACCTTTTCCAGTCATGTTGGACATGGGTCAACAACTTCTATAGGTTATGTTGACAACTCGTACCTGGTCGCTGCTAGTCATGCAGGAGGCACCACTTTAGTCGCCACAAGTCATATCAATGTCACATATGTGACCTCTGTATATGATGTAGGAGATTACTCTCCCACCGTTTCCTGTCACATTGATAGTATGTCACCAGCTGTCATGAATGACACTCAGAGCATTGAGAAGCCTAGACACCTCATATGTAAGCATAAATTCCTTTGCAGTACTTGTGAAGAAAGTCATCTTACTCCTTTATGTCTAGCCATGACTAGGATACCAGAAGTGTGGGGATCACCTAAGGGTCGTTTAGATTCTGAGGCATCTGTGGTTTCCCCACACCTTGTTCCTCCAATTGAAATGATAGTAACACCGTTGTAATATTATCTTGATCACACCCCCATTTTTGAGGGTGATGCATCCCCTATCCCTGTTATCTTGCATCCTCTTAAACCTAGAATTGAAGAAGTGGTCATACTAGTGCAATATTTGGTCAATCCTACTGTCTTTACTGAGGGTGATGCATCCTTCAACCACGTCATCAACATCCCTGATATTGCATCTTCTGAAAGAGAGAGATATCTACTTTCTCTGAGTCCTCTCCATCCAGGTTTTGAGGAGATCACCTTCTATTGGAACCGTCTTGTGGGGTATCCAATTCCCCCGCCTATGTATTTTCCTATAAGAGATATTATCTGATCTATCATGGAGACTATATACTCCATTATTTCTTTATCCTCCTCGTCTTGGAGAGATTTGGGTTTTCCCAAGATTATGTTGGCTATCCGTAAGATACTGACATTCTATAGAATTCTGGCACGGGAGCCTTGGCCTCCCCCATGACTTTCCACCTAGACTCTCCCAAACGAGTTTAATTTAAACTCTTTTAAGACTCATCTAAAAACACAAAAAGAATGTTGAGTGATTTGTCCCTTTCACACTCGTTAAATTGGACTTGAAAGGTCATGAGTCTTAGTTAATCTCTTTTTCGACTCGTTGTAAAAAAGTGAAAAGATCACCGAGTGAAATTGTCTTTTTCACACTCATAAATTGGTTTTGAAGAGACATCTATTTGGCACAAGTTTACCCTTTTTTCACACCAAGTAGACTAAAAGACATAAAAATTATATTTTTTGGCATCAAGTTGTGATTGCATCTCATGTGCTTGCTTGTAGTATTGATCCTATAGTCGGTTCTTGCTTTGCATTATAAACCATTTTCCTTAGCAGTTTTTGCATCCTCAACCAAGAAGAGCCTTGTTTATATCCTTCGTAATTTGACACCCTATACCTAGGAGGGAACATTCCCCTGAGTTTCCATCTCCTGCATGCACTTCCTTGCATTGAGCATAGGTATGTTCCACTACTAGAACTAGTTTTTCTTACTTGCGACACTTCTTTCCTCCTCTGTATCATAACATTCATTTGTCTATGAAAAAAATATATATATGGGTGAGAAGGGAGTATTATCTTATATTGGAGGCAGTCGTGTCACCTTTGAACATATCACAAAGTTATTTGAGTCCATTCATCATCATAATTTTGGGATTATCATGGCCTTAGGAAGATGATATCATTACAAAGTCTTCTCTACCGATTGGTTACTCTTTCAGTCCCTATAGATAAATTCATCAATGCCTCCTACATCTTATGGTTTCATCATCAGGTCTATGCTACCAGAGTCCTCCATATGTCTCATGCTCTTGTTCAAAGGAAGTCTATCAACCTGTGTTGTCCACTCCTCATAACTCTTGAATTTGCATGTCATCCATACCCTCAGTTTGTCTCAGAATCACATGATACTGTAGTCCTATCATGCACCCTGGCCCTACTTTCATCATTGGTAGGTAACCTTGAACCCAACAGTCAACATTTCATCATTAGTTGTTGACTGGGTGTTTCCCTTGTATTCAATGGAAATACATCTATTCACACATTGAGATTCATGTAGTGTCTTGGATTCCATTAGCCTTATTGGTGGTTTCCTCACCTTTGTCAACAGTTTTTCACCATTGGATGTTATTCCAAGGGTATTTTTTGTGTACCGCTTGCACTTGTCACACGTGAAAGACGCACAAGGTTGTTGGTTCGTGAACATGTTATTCATCCTATTTCCACCAAATCATGAAGCACCTTCTTTGTACCTCATGCTGAGTGATGAGAAATGCCTCAATGCTCTCCTTTCAACGAGTCTCTTTCCATCAACTTCATCCCATCTTTTCTGGAAATGATACCTAGAGTCTGATGAGTACCTTGAGGCTTGCAGTCATTATTGGCAAGCTCTCTCACCATTGAAAATTGGGAATACATAAATGTCTCATGATCGATGGATTATTCAGGTGTTTGACACCAACTCCTTTATTCACACTTATAAGAATGTACTTGGTGCCTTGATACCTACTTTCATTATCGATAGGCTATCTCACATTTTTTAACGGTATACCTCCATTACTGGTAATAAAACAATGTCTCATTGTGTTTGACCTTAACACCTTTATTCACAAGAAGTAGACTTTCACCTTTGGCGGATTGTGTAGAAGACTTGAGGACATCACTATGTGGCCGTAGCTCCCTTGAGTTGTTGCTTCCTCCTCATTGGACTAGTACCTATATGACTTCAGTGATAATGGGAGGTCATAGTGTACTCCATGGTATACAGACATCTTTAGATTGGTTTTGAGACTGGTCCTACTTGGCCTTGTTCTTGACTATGACATCTATTGGCATGTAACTGCATTTGTATTTTCCTATTCATGGCCACAGACACTTATTTGGTATATTTTCCACATGGATCTGCAATGTAATTTTTGGCAGCCATCTATGCAAAGTTAGTACAGAATGTAATGAGAAACTGAGTTCATCCAGCAAGTCCCCTACCACTTCACTTTTGGGTTATTTATAAAGTATTTTGTCCATCGCAGATAGTCCTCTGACCTCACACATTAGGGCGCATATGTTAGAGAAAGATTTTCCTCACTCTATTCAATATTGTAGAGAGGGCCTTATTCCATTTCCCTATGCAGACTCATTTTCCCTAATTGATAAATCCAGGGACAAAAATACAATTTTTTCCACTTGTACACATCTTGCACACTATACAACAAGCGTATACATAGGATTCTCCACTACAGCCCGTGTACATCGGGATTTGTGTCATAAAATCAAACTTAACTGTTGAGTTTCCATGTCATGATAGGATATATCTGATCCTTGGCCTTCTATATATTAGAAACGTTCTAAATCGACCCTTCATTTGCATTTTTAAGTCTATAAAGAGCCCAATTCTGAGCTATGGAAAAGGAGAGAGAATTCAACTTTGAGAGAAAAGTTACTCTGAAGAAAGTATTACTTCATATTTTTTTATTTTTTTTACTGGTGGAATCGACAACTCGCGGTTCTCGTACTCACATGACACGGGGTCGATCCCCGTTGGCTACAACTATAACCCTAGGTGAAACCACCCAACCCGCAAGAATGGCGCACGAGTAAATCCGGGTGAGAATCGAACATGAGACTTAATTTTACAAATTTCCTTCCATTTACACGGCACTTTCCAATCCGTCTACACCCGTGCGGGCAGTATTACTTCATATTGAGTCTACATCCATTTATCCTTTAAGTCTGAACACAGTGTTCAGCCCCCAAGATCTTCCCTTATTGATGGAGAACCTCATTGTCTCCCTTTTATGAGCTTGCCTTTGGTGGAGGATTGAAGTGGTGGAGGCCCAGTTGGAAGGAACTTGGTTTCTCAGTTCTGAACCGTGCCGACACAAAAGTCTATAAGATTTTCACTTCTGCTAATCATTTATTAATAGAAATAATCTCTTCATGTCCAATTGATATCTTGAAAATATATGATTTATTATCCATGGGCATGTTTGTTTTGTATATTAATGGATTATGCTATCTAATGTGCTAACTTTTTATATTATCACTATATACTTGCTTCACTTGTTTATTGAGAACTTGTTGCAGGTATAAATATTTGGGTCAAAGTTCTCAATGGTGGACATCTTCAAACACCTGGATGAGGTAGGTGATTTTATTATCTCACTTACACATTAGTTTATTTATCTTGTTTATGGGATAGAGTTGATTTCTGAAGTCATACCTGTCTGTTGTGGTTTACCCTAGCCATAGAGAGATTTTCCTCGTAACATGAGTGACATGATGTGATGACATCACCTGAAGTGATGTGAACCTGTTAAGGAGTTCAGAGTTCAAAATTTTTGAGGGATGTTATAGAGAAAAATCCCAAAGCCCGAAGCTCCGAAGTAGCAGATCCCCGAAGCTTCAAAGGTGTACTGTACAATGAGTTTTACAGTTCGGTGGTCCGAGGGTTTCATGATGTGTAGAAGGAGAAAACTGTCAAATCCCAAAGTTATAAAGTTCTAGAGCCTTGAAGTCTTGGAGCACCGAGGTGATGTGGACCACTATATGCATGCCACGTGCCAATCTGCTACATTACTTTGGTATGTATTTTGTACCAATGAGAACCAGACATGTGCCAACCATTGATTGGGCCATGTGTCACCTATCAATTTGACCACGTGCCCACTCCCTTATTTCGACACTTATCATCCCTCTGGTGTGTGAGTATTGATAAGACTCCAGAAGTTCATAGATTCAGCATTCGAAGGAAATGGATGGTGAAGAAGGAAAATATTTTGAAGCCCAAAGCTCCAAAGTGTCGGAGCTCCAAAGCTCTGAAGAGGAAATTGTTAGGAAGTTATCCTCTTTAGAATTTGGAGGAAATGAGGTAAGGTTAAAGGAAAAACCTTCAAAACCTAAATTTCCAGATCTCTGGAGGCCCAAAGCATAGGATAAGTTCCTTGCATCCAACACTCGGTCACAACCCATGGTCAAATGCATTCAGGGGCCGAAGAAAAAGGGTTAGTGCCCAAAATGTTTTTTTGAAAACAGAGAATGGCTTAGAGAAGGAGCCGCGTGGTTTTTTATTTGTACACACCTAAACCTAATGAAGTAAAGAAGGCTTGTGTACCTTACGAGAGGATCCAACATAAGTGTGAGAACAAAATTCATCTCCAGAAGAAGATCACCTGTGCAAAGATCAGCTTTGCAAGAAAGACAATTTTAAGATAGCCATTAAGGTTAAGGTAGATCACGTAACCATGGTGGAAGAAGCTATAGGATCCATCAGTCTAAGGAAATAATAGATCATGACCATCGATGGATTAACTCAGCTGAAATCCACAATAGCCATCACATCTGGGAGCTATAGAGGGGAATCGTCAGATCAACATTTGATTAAGTCCTAACCATTGGATCAACACAAGTAAGATCTATGATGGAGAGAAGTTGCAGAGATAGAGGGAATAAATAACATCCGTGCAGGTTTAACCTCCAAAATCCTCCTAGACTGTCTATTTGTAGATTCAGCAAGATCAACGGTTGGCATCGATTCCACTACAGGCGAGCAATTTCTATTACAGAACTTGAGAAATGAGATAAAAATCATGCTAGTTTGGAATCCACAATCATCCCTGATCATATATATTCACACTGGTTCAAGCATGAGCATTGATCCTTGATAGGAGGTTAGCACCTGAATAATTGAGTCAGAGTTATAGGTCCTTTGGGCATACGAGAAGAACTAGGTTAAACGCCTCTGTATTAAAATTGTGTTTATGTGGATATTCGATCTTGTTAGTGATCTAATCTAAGAGCTAATATGACCCTTGGCACCCTGATTTTAGGATTTACAATGTACTTACAATAGAATATTGCATAAAAGAGTTTTAGGATGAGAGGTCCTGCATCATTAATGTTTTGCTCAGGACTTAGATTTGAGCATGAAAGCAGGCATTAGAAAGGTCTTGAACAGTAGAATATAACTAGTTGCCCAGAAATTGGATATGAACCATCAAATTATAAAGAAATTAGTAAAAGGAAGTCTGATATATATGATTGAACCAGAATGGTTCAATTTTTCATGAAATTATTGAGAAACATTAGCCTAACAAATTTTTGTTGTCTGCACATTTTTGCTTAATTAACCATTGTCAGAACAAAATAGAGTTATCACAAAATTCAGAGAGATGGATGATTCACAAGAGGCTTATAGTCAGAAATATGAGATCAGAGGAATGGATTTCCATTTGTATATGGAAGGAACAAACTCCAATGGACATGGAGAATAAAAGGATGATAACATGAATATGGAAGAAACCATTAGAAATTTGCAGAAAGATGTACAAAGTCACAAGGATGATAATGAAAGGATTATTAAATCCAAGGAGACGTAGGAAGACTTCAACATGAAATTAATGCAGAGCTTGGACAAAATTGAAAATAATTTGGATAAGGAGAGTGGCTCCAACAAATTAGGAAGCCATAGGACCCCTGAGGGAAAAGGAAGATTAAGGAGTGGTATCATACATCACCATCACTCCCAAGGACATTCCAATAGGAGAGAACACAACATCTCAATTCCATCCCCTCTAAAGAAGCATAAGAGGTATGGGGTGGATGAATTGAGAGGAAAAATGAATAATATTAAACCTCCTAATTTTTATGGAGAGCATAAGAAATATGAAGATGTTGAGACATGGTTGTTGGGCATGAGAAAATAATTCCAACTACATAATTATTCTTCTCATGTAGAAGGAATAACTTTTATTTATCATCTAAAAGGAAAGAAATCCATGTGGTGGTATCAACTTCTGAAAGTGTAGCACATCAGAGAGAAGAATGTTACTTGGAAGGAATTCAAGAATCATTTTGAGAAGAAATACTTAACCAAGAGGTATTATGACAAAAATATGAAAGAGTTCTTCAAAATCAAACTGGGAAACATGACCATTGATGAGCATGAAAGGATATTTTTAGAACTATTGAAGTATGTCTCCTTCATCAAAGATGTGACACTTAAGATCTAGAGATACTTGAGTGGGCTTCCATCTTTCATCAGTGATAAAATTCAATATGATGATCCTAAAACTTTGGAGGAAACCATAATAAGAGCCAAGTGCTTATACAATCATCATAAGGGAAATACTACTTTCCAAAGAGCTTGGGAAGGCAAGAAGAAATTAAAGATGGAGAAGAGGAAGAAGGGGAACAAGAAACCCTTCTTCAGAAATAGTTCTTAGGGACAACAAACCCCTAGAGAGATCATAATGACCAAGACAGGTGGGGAAAGGCCAAGTTAGACACCCATTCAATGTTGGGGTTGTAAAGGAGATCATATATAGAGATATTTTCCACACATAAGTGACAAAGTGATAACTATCCACAATATACAACAAGATGAGACAATGTAGGATATGGACATAAGTGTTAAAAGGATCTATGCATCCATGGAAAACAAGTAAGAAGAGGATTAATCACACATGATTGAAGTAGAAGGTATTATCAATAACCATGCCTTTACTATTTTAATAGATTCAGGAGCTAGTCATAGTTATATAGATCCTAAGGTAGTGGAAAAATTTCAATTTACAAGAAGCAATCATGGGAAATCTTGGTTGGTGCAGCTGGCTACAGGAGCCAAGAGAAAAGTTGTCAAACTGATTAAAGCATGTCCAGTGGACATGAATGGCTAAGTACCAAGGAATATTTGAACATCTCTCCCTTGGGTTCATATGACTGTATAATTGGTATGGATTGGTTGGACCAACACCATGATGTATTATACTGTAATAACAAGGAATTTACTTTCCTGGATGAGGAAGGGAACCCAAGAACAGTCCAAGGAATTCCCATGGAAGTTACTGTCTGAGAGATCTCAACAATGCAGCTAAAGAAGTGTTACAGGAAGGGCTTCCAAATAATTGTGGCTCATATGTGTTACACCTCAAAATTACTCACTTCGATAGTGTCGTAAGTGTCGTCATTACAAGTGTTGTAAGTGTTGCATCTTGTCCGCAAGTGTCGCATCTTGACCACAAGTGTTTCAAGTTTCATAACCATCATACTGCCATATTTCCCATGCCGCACCTCTAACAACATCACAAAGACACTTAAGACACCACAAAGACTAGTTTGGAAAAAGAGAAATTAGTTGACAGGAAGTACAAATCTTTTGCCATTGGAAAAACCACAAAAAAATGGATTTTGGAGAGGATCGCTCCCCTATCCACTGTCAGGGAGTGATGGTGCTCCCTGAGCCTCTTTGGGGGAGTGCTTGAGCACCCTGTGCACCCTTTTGGGGGAGCTCTACCCTTTGATTTAGAAAATTTTGGGTTTTTTGAGGCAAATAAGGGAAGAATCCCTCAATTCCTGAAGGTAGTTGGATTTGAATAGATGGTCAAGGCATGAACTTAGGGGAGATCCTCAACTGAAGGAGAAGAATCCTCAACTCATCCCAAATATCTCTCAAGTGGTTGGACCTCTCCAAGGTTATATAAGGAGACCTTCTCATGGTGAAAGGTACAAGGAAGATTGAGAATTATACCTAACTTATGATCTCATAAGAAGGTAGTGACAATCGAGATTAGGAATTACATCAAAATTATGATCTCATGAGTGAGATGTCATCAAATAAATCATTGGATATTATTTGATCAAAGGGGTTGGACAAGGAGGACTGGAAGAAGCTGTTGCACCTTCATTCAAAGGATTGTAAGTACTTTTACTTGTTCTCATTAATAATCAATGCTTGGCCTGTTTCTTTCAAACTTGTGCTTGTTCCATATGAGTTTGTCTGTAGTAGATGGATCTATGATTGAGATAATCTTAGTAGAGTATGAAGTTATTTGTACCTTTGTTTGTCCTACAGGATCTATCAGGGAGATCAAGATCGAAGCTCGTCCAAGACTTTGCAAGGAAAAACATCGCTAATAAGGTACATATATTTCTCCTTATATTTCATTTATTAGCTTGGTTATATATAAAATGAAGTCAATGTCCATGTTAATCACTTTTCTGTCTTGGCCTTAGGAGTCTAGAGACCAAGAGGGAATCCACTTGTCCACAGGGGGATTCACCTACAACAGAAATTGGCGACTCCACTGGGGAGAAGATCTAATTTTTGTTTCCATTCCCAGATCTTGTTTTGGCCCTTTTCCCACTGATTGATATTATCCACATTTTCATTTTTATTCTTAGAATTGTTTGATTGCCTCTTTATGTCATTAGGATCACCTTGATTGACTGAATTTCCTTGATGTTTTGAGTTTCTGGGAATTTTTCTGAGCTTTTGCAATAGAGCGCCAACACTCCTTGTTGTTCTTACACAGAGTGTTGGAGCACTCTGGTACCCCTTACACCAGAGCACTATCCCATTTTTAGTGAAAATCATCTAGGTTTTCAATTTTATGGGTTCATTTTTTGCCTTTTGCATTTGCTCAGGGCCTCCTACTCTCAATCCATCTTGGTATTGGATCTCAACACCCTATTTTATAAGGATTAATCATATCTTGTTTGGATTTTTGACACTTTCCCTTACCTTGCGATAACTCTTTGTCCTTGGTGATTTAGAGTCGATTTGTCATTTTCTTCTCGTTTATCTGAGTGAGTGAAAACTTTGTAAGGAGTTTCAAAGGTCTTTTGTAATTTTATTTCTTATCTTTGAGTCATCTTGTCCAATATCTTTCTCCTTCCTTTTGATTTTTTGTCTTTTTGTTTCTTGTTTGATCATAACAAGGGTATCTTTTGGTTTATGTGAAGTTTGCTTCCAAATTTCTTAAATCTCACAACTCTTGAAGTCCGATTAGCATAAGAAGCTTTACATATACTGGTTATCAGTCACATACAAACATTTTAGCATTGCATTGGATTCCTTATTGAGGACTATTGCATGAGGTATTTTCATCTTGGTGTTTGACAGTGAAAGAAAAATCCTTCTCCTTCCCTTAATTAGACATTCATTGAAAGAAAATATTGCTTATCATTTCTTATGCATGTTTTGGGAACTGAGTCATAATATCACCAGTCTTCACTCTCATACACCTCTAAGTAAACAAAATCCACTAAAATCAATGCTGAACTAAAATTTATAAGAATTTTTTACTTCTTTGTTAGCAAACCTACATTATTTTAAGGTGTAGGGATTTGGAATAGGTTGAAAGGATAACTTTCCAAAACTATCAAACAAAATTAGCATATTGCGATAGGGAGAGAAAATCCAATTGTCATATAGGATTTCTGGGATCCCCCTCTCACACAGGGGTTATGCACGAGGTCTCATTCAGGAGAGTTACGAAGACTATCCCTCTGTGGTTCAACTGTTTGTAGTGGTCAGATCGTATATTGGAGGTCACTTGAGGGTATACCCACGATTATGTGTGGGAGCCTCTCAAGTTGATTTCAAACATGTTATCCTGCCCATACGTTCATATCAGATTATTGACTGTACCCACCTAGGGGCTGACTGCGAGTTGGTGACCTTAGTAGCCATAATATTTAGGGTCTCACACAAGGTGATGGTGAAAGGAAGTCTCACTGTACCTGGAATAGATGTTGGTCAAACTCACTCGGGCTCCTTGGAGGGTAAATCCACAATTACTTCATGAAATATTTCACCAAGGAATAAGTCCGTTAAGAAGGTCGTCAATGTAACTGATCCACCCACTCTATTCTCGCCTCTTCCTCTTTTGATCTCATGACGTTGGATTTCATCACCAACTAGTGGTTTCATTGTGGGAAGGTTTTGTTTAGTTGTTTTCTTCTCAGATTCATAGCGTGTGTTGGTTGTGTTACTTAGTGGACCTTAGGTCGAGTCAGTGTTAATGACATCAAATCTTGAGAGTACCAATGGAGGAACCCCTTCTCCTGGGGAACCTTATACCTTTCCTTCTTTTGGAAAATGTGTTCCTCCGTACATTGACACACTGAGTCTTCCAGGACTCACCATCGGATTACCGGTTTAGTTGTTCCCCACTCCGGTGATCTCGAATCCTCCCAATGTTTCAACTGCACCTAATACTTTAGATGTCAGTACACCACCCACACATCATCCTCATGCCAAATTTTCTCCTTGTTCTCCCATTAAGTCTCCTTCCCTTTCTCCTTCTTCGTCTAGTGAAATATCTAAAGAAAGCAACCAGGTTGATTAGAAGAAGAAGAAATGGAAAGAGAAGAAGAAGAAGAGCCCAAAAAGTGTTGAAAAATACTGAGAGGGGGGGGGTGAATCAGTATTTGAGCTGTCAATTGATTTTTAACTTTTCTTTTACTGAAAAATCTTAGTCTACTTTATAGAGATCAGTTGTTGTATATTCTTATGAAAACAGTAGTGCATCCAGAGATCTTATTATGGATTTATTCATTCATCAGATGTCTTTTAAACAGTAAATCAACAAAATAAAATAACATAGATAAGTAGCACACATGAACACCAGGATTTAAGGTGGAAACCCAAATCGGGAGAAAACCACCGCTGCTGTTGTCTGTGTCTTCAATGAATATTATTAAGAAAACATTCTACA
>SNQJ01S0049620.1:0-11411 GCA_010110895.2 Picea sitchensis
GGATGCTTGCAGAGCCTCTGCCTATGTTTGAAACTTTTGTTGTCGCAATGGGTATTTCAAGTGTGGTAGCAATGAATTGATGAATAGGTGCCTATGTTTCATATCGGTCATGAGATATTTCAACTTTCCTTTCAGTCGCTTGAATCTCTGGTCAATATCCCATATAGATTCTCCTGGTTTCTATCTAATTTATATCATCTCATTCATGTACTAATCCTTTGAACTTGGCTTCTGAAACTCATTTATCAACAATTTCTTGATGTCTGCAATCGTTCTGGTTGTCCCTAGTGGATTGTTTGTAGTTAAACTCATATACCAATCTAGTGTGTGATCCCTTAGTGTAATTTCTAGCTGTTCCGGTTTAGTATCTTCGTCTGTGATCTATTTTTCTTCCCAAATATTCTCATAGATGAACAAATGTTTTTCTGGGTCCTCCGACACTTCTCCTTTGAATTCTGGTAACCTGATGGTGGGATCGTGTCCTACCATCCTGAATGTTAAACTAATACCTCCGTGCGGTGTAGATACTTGACTAGTGCTTCATGAACTGGCCCCTCGAGTTGTTTCTCCTTGTGTATATGTACTTCATGTTGTCTTTCTTCTCCTGAAATTCGGTTGTCTAAATGGTGGTGTTCTCTTTGGTGTATTAGTCGCACATGGGTTTATGGGTTCCACACTGACATTAATATGGATATGATTGCTACCTTCTCTTCTCATTCCTGGACCTCTCGTCTTCCTCTCATATGTTGCACACATGATTTCCTCAATCTTCTCCATAGCCCAAACATCCTCTACCTCTTCTTCATCATTCGCCAAGCCTTCCCTTGCGAATACGACTCTCTTCTTGGTATTCACCTTGTATTGGTAGGGTACTCCACTGCGCGTCTTTCCAGTTGTCACCATGATCCACTTGATCTAGTCATCATCCATCATGATTGGGCACAAGGTTTCCTCCTTCTTTCCCTTATCCTTTCCTCCCATTTCTCCTTCCATTTCTCCTCTTTTTTTCATTGCTTCCCCCCTTCCCCCATGCACGCAGGGAAGTTTTAGCTGTGCGACTCCATTGTCACTACACCTTTGTTTTATATCAATATCTTAATAGAAGTATACATCGATATAATATACCTTCCTCGAGGCCCACATAGAAACTCTTGCTCCACTGCACTGTATGAATTCATTGTATCTACTGCAAACTTTGTTATAAAGTCTGCTACAATATAGTTGAATCAAAAATCTATTACGCGGATGAATTTTTTGTTCACCTGCTATAACTGCTCAATATGTACTGGAGTCCACTCTAATTGTCTGATCTAGTTCTTTGCATGGTTATCCTTCAACCTTGGTATCCACTGCTGCAATAAGTGTGGAAAATCACAAAAAAAGACTTCATGCAAATCAACAAACATGTATTTCTCAAGATATTTGTGTGGTGTTACTCTAGGGTTTATGCTATCTCTTTGTGCAAACTCTAGTTCTTTTGTCTTCAGCCAACTCTTGATCTCTACTTTTGTGGGATTCCATGGTCTCAACATCCCCTTCTAGTGGCTCATTCTTTTCTCTTTCTCCTCATTCGCTTTATTATTCTCTTGATTCGCCTTGCTCAGATCTCATGTATCTTTTAACAGATCTTCAACAGATCCCATCTACTCAATCCTCTACTATTCCAACCAATGTCAACGAAACCATTTGTTGGTTACTATTGATATGTCTGAGTTTATATCTTCATCTTGAGTGACCCAGGGTTCATGTTTGTTTGGGGTTCCAACAAAGCCTCTAAAATTATCGACCCTCCTAGTGAACCAGAAGGCAATGTAACACACAGAGCACACTACGCAATCTCACCCGAGATATTCTTAATGGGTGGCTGCAATAATCATGTTTTTGCAACCATGATTGAGTAGATATCTGAGTAATGTGCGCTAAGAGCTCTAATTTAACTTATTAACACAATAAATTTTCATTCACAATTATGCATAGAATATAATCAACTAATTCATTTAGCATAACAACAACTACTGAAGATAGTAAAGAAACACATGAATTCAATCACATAACACATTTTTTTACCGTGGTTCATCCCCTCCTGGGCTACGTCCACAAAGATCTGGCTCTTAGCTCTTTTATTATAGTAGTTCCAAAGCTACAACGTCATACGCTTTACAACTCTTCTCAGTCGGGTTGAGATCTATTATGAGGTGGACTAGATCGCACCAGGCTCCTTAGCCTATGATCTAACTGTCAATATCTAACCCTTCTTACTCCCCTCCATCTCAACATCTTACAAAATTAGGTCGTATAGAAAAATATCACAACAACTAGTTATCAAAACAAGACTCTTCCTCTAGACTCTCTATATCAACCAACCCCTCTATAAGACCTAGGTATATCTATTTATACATTTCTGGCTCGCCATCCATTACAATACATTGCAAAAACCATAACCCTAACGTCATTAGGTCTTCCATGCATGCACGTGTGTTTCTCTTCCTTCCAGCTGTCACTTCCCTCGTGCATGCCTTCTTTCCAAAAATAGCCTTTCTTTCCTCTTTGGCCTACTCCCAACATGTTGGTATATGCACGCAGAAATAAGAAGACTCCTAGGGGGTCCCTATAGGGAAGGAAATACCAATTTTGACACCCCTAGCTCAGACATAGTAGAAAAAGATAGCAACCAAAAATTCAAAGATCGATATCATAGGCTGTGAAAATAATGCCAAGGTACCAATCCCATTGGTCGAAATAGTGAATATCACTGGTGGTTACAGATTGGATTGTACACAACTGTATGATGGATACTAAGGTAGGAATGAATGTCATGTCATTAAAATTTGCGAACAAGATGGGATTGAAAAAATCTATGCCTTATGTTGTTCCAGAGTCTGTACTTAAGGCTTAGAAGTATAGTGTCTAGGCATCCAAAAGTGAGTAAGGGATAGAGAAGGAAGAAATGTCAACCTTCGGCAAGGAAAGGTAGGGCTGATCTCTAAGTCGTTGTTGTCTAGCTTCCAACTGTTCCTGGATGTTTATGTCCCTTTCAATCTCCGCCCATGAACGTTCAAGTTCAACCCGTGAAGTGGTTGTTTTAATAATAGTATCAAAAAGGTTCAAGGCAATATGTGTTTGATCTGATATTCTGAGTTCGATATTAGGCTGTCTCGTCACAGGGACAGCCATAGAGGAACAAAAAGATAAGAAAATCTCAAAATATCTTAGATGTTGTCTCGATTTCGGTCGCATAAAGGAGAGTTTATAGCTCCAGTAGTGAAAATGGGTGCAAACCAAAGGCCCTTTCCCGTAACTGAGTTATATTTAAATAAATGTGTATGAGGTGTAAGAAAACATTAAGCTGTCTATCATGTAAGGCTCCTATCAAGGGAGAATCTCACTTATAAATAGAGGAAGAAAAAGATAAAGAGATAACCTGATGAAGCATAAAATATATATAGAAATCTAAAGTGTTCACTGGTCTTATACCTGCTGATAGCCGGTACAGAGGAAAAATGGTAAACAATATAGAAAACTAAAATTCATTCACTGTAGTAGAGGTTGTACTAAGTTACAGCGAAACATTCATCAAATAAATATATGAAATAAAATGAAATATGAGATACAAGGAAACAAACTCATAACATAGTCGTGATGGAATTGAGAATCTTCAGATTTGCTTTATATTAACTCTCAAGGTAGAAAATCTCTATTACAATCGACCCAAAAAGGTCCAGCCTTTGTTCCTTCCTTCTCTTTCATATTTATACAAATTTACATATGATGGAATCTCAATCGTTCCAGGATTTTCAGTTACAACAAGAAGGAGATCAATCATTTCATTTCTTTACCCTCTGTCTTTATTTGGTACCAGAAACCTGCCCCCTCGCATGCCTGGTACAAGTGACACTTTTTTCCACCAGCCGAGATATCAACCTTGAAGGTTCTGCTTGACAATTGGCCTAAAAAATGTAACAATATTTGACTAATTTTGACAACCTTTCTTCCATCTGTCGGTCTTGGATGTCAATAGCGCACAATTGCACACTTGGTTTAACCATCCATTTATCTATTTGAACTATGTATGCCAGAGTTACTTGTGAGACTTCCACCGTATTTCTTTCTTCTTCTTCATTTATATCAAGCGAGAGTTTCACCATATTCATTTGGATCAGTGTCTCAGTGTTACTCTCGCTATCAATGCCTAAGAGATTTCCATCTATAGAACTGAAAGCCTCCTCGCAGGATTTCCTTACATTCTTGGCTTGCAATTTGCCTTCCGATATGCTGCGCTCCCATTCTTTCAACAAAATATTACCTCGGGTCTGTTCCGAAATGGAAAACGTGGAACTTTTTCTCGATTATCTATTCGCTGTAGCTGTTACAGCCTCTTGAAATGTGATTAGAGCTGCTCCAACTTCTCTCTCTCTGACATATAGGTTTTCTAATACTTGATCAATAAGTAGACAGTTGTCCTGAATCGTCTCTACCTTGGCAAGTAAACTTCGCTGGGCTGCAAAAACTCTGCTCCGAATCTCCATAGCCTGGGACTGGAATATCCCGATATTTATAACTTGGCTTTCGACAAGCTCTAACCTGACCTGTAGCTGCCCTATCAAGTCTCTTTGCTGGCCTACCTGTATTTGACTGGTCTGAGCTACCAGCTCTTCTTGTTAGATCTTGGCTTTGAGCAACTCAATTTCTTTTTTATCGGCCATTCTTGCTTGTTCTATTCCTGTGTTCGTCTGGTCCTTGGCAGCCTCCTCCGATGTGGATAGCTTAGCTTCTAAGGTTTTGATGAGGTGATTTTTTCGCTTTAACTGATTTTTCAAAACCCTGACTGAAAATTGGTTCACTCTAGCATACGCCCCTAATGTTCCGGCTATCTTTGTCGCAACCTCCTCTTTCTTCTTATCTTTCCCATCGGTCAATACCTTAAATTTTTTGGCCGTTGATTCTGCTTCTTGGTAGAATTCTCGTTTTACCACAGATTTCCTCATTTTATCAAAAAAGAACTCATTTGGAGGGAGCTCTTCCATCCTTATAGGTCTCAATTATTCATTGAAAATCCACCCTGCGTCTATGTTCCCTTGATTTGACTGTAAGGGAGTAATGGAGGTGATGGGATCTCCGACTTGGTTAGCTGATTTTCCTGGAGTGGCAACTGGAGGTGGCTTTTTCGGTGGATCGGGAGTTTTTATTTCTGGTTTTTGGCTCCCAGTTTGCTCTTCCTTGTCCTGGTTTTCTTCTTGTCCGGGTGCCGAATCTTTGGAGCCTTCAGCTTCTTTTTGCTGCACCTCTGCTGTTATGGTTTCTCACCCCGCAAAACTAGGGGAAGACAACTCTACCGATGTTCTTGAAATTTTAAAACATCGGCCCTCTCTTCAGGTGTCAGGGCTTGTATCCGAGCCCAAAGCTCAGCATAAGATCTCATACCTCGGAAAATGTCATCCGAGGGTGAATTTTCGTGCTCGAACCTTTTCAGCCCACAATTTGCTAAGTGATTACTTACGAACCTGTGTGGATCGTGATTTTTGAATTCGATATGAACCAAGTTCAAGTCTTCCAGGTCTGCTGCCTCAGCTTTAGCATGCCCAAAATATAACAAAGAATATGAATTTAAATGAATAGGAAAAGGTGGCCATACCTTCTTAGAATATCCCTTAAGCTCCTTGCTTACGCCACCAATTACGGTTTTCCTGTCAATCTCACGACAAGCCAGCTTATCGGGTATGAATAATGGTAAGGCATGCAGAGGAACAGAAGCGTTGAAAACCCTGAGATATAAAAATTCTTCTTCCACGTACCAGTCAGCTATACTGCTCATATTTACCGCGATGTTGTCTAAGATCCTGGGTGGCGGGTGGCCAAAGATAGTGACATGAAGCGGTACCATTACCCAGTTAAAAATTTCATATACAAAATTTGAAGCTTTGTCTTCCCACAGCTTTGAATGGTAGACGTGGATGGGCTCGGCCTCCGCTGGAGTCCAGATCCAACTCATCAAAGGAAAAGGTGTCAGAAAACAAACGACGTCCATGATATACGTGGACATAAAAAATGAAGCAATCTTTCTACTCTCCCTCTGCGCTCGATACTTTGTAACTCGACTGGTCAAACTGTCAGACAGTGGTTTAGGCCAATCGAAGGAACATCCTTCAGCGACTGTGTCAATTAGAGGCACCCACTGAAGGAAAAAATGTGTGGTTTCCTCTCTCCCATATAATCTGAAGGTCATCATAGCGATATACTTGAATTGTAGTTCCAGAGAAGATATCGAATATATACCATTACTGTCTGCCCTGAACTTCGCAGGGTGTGAAACCCAATCTTTGATTAAACTAGACATAGTCTTGTCGTATTGCACACATTTCTTCTGTTTAAAATCCTCCAGGAATTCAGCATTGTATGTAAATTTTGACACGGTCGAAAACTTGTACATAGCCTACAATTGTTCGGGTCTAAAAATCCCGATGGTGACCCCCTGCTTGTTGACGATGGTTTTGGTTGGTATATCTACATGGTCTAATGCCCACCGGACCATATCATAGTAAGGGAGTAGATGTGGCCTAGCCGCTACTTTATGCATCCCAGCCTGGACAATGATCTTATACTTGGTTATCAGGTCGTCTTTTTCATTATCACTGGAATCATCCGAAACATCTACCAATTCGGACTGTAGAACCTCAGAAATATATGACTAGGTCCTGACAGAGTCAACACTTCGAGGTGAAGTATCAGAAACATTGTCTGAAACTTGTCCTAAAACCTCAACAGTGGCTTTAGACACTTTTCGCGGAGCCATGGTGGGGAAATCTACTTTAGCTCTCCTGCGATAAAAATATGTATACACAGAGAAATTAGTTCGCTCGAGAAAAGTTGCTCTGCGTAGAATAGAAATGAAATTTGTGACAACAAATAAAAGATTCATGTATTCAACCATTTAAACTAGGTCGTCCTTAGGGAAAAAACGGTCAAATTGCTCTTAAATAGAAATTTAGCAATAAAATCCAAATCCTTACTTGTCAATTTGCTTCATTTCCAATTAATGTCATAAATTTTGACAGTGCATAATGCAAGTTGGTGCATGGAAAGTTTAAATTTCCTCGTAGACTGTGCATATTAATTTTCGTACTAACACACTGGAAATGCTGGCTTAGCCTAATTAATTAGGCCCTTTTAAACGTTAATTAATCTTTCGTTATTCGCCTTATCGGGAGTTTTCACTTTAACCCTTTAAACCTCTAAAACCTGAGATTGCAATAATTAGCTTTAATTAATGAAAAACGTAACCAGGATTAAGTGTTTAAATAATTACGTTTTTATTTATATCGCGACTTCGCGACTCGGGGCTTCGAAGGTATAGATTTCGGGAGGCTCGTATGCCAAGTTGCGAAATCGTGAGATCGTGACTCGGGACTTCGAAGGTATAGCTTCTGAGAGGCTCATATGCCGAGTTGCGAAATCGCGAGATCATGATGATATGATCTAATTCAAATGGAAGATAAAACCAGATTAAGCGTTTAATTAATTACGTTTTTATTTATGTCGCGACTTCGCGACTTGGGGCTTCAAAGGTATAGTTTTTGAGGCAAAACATGCCGAGTTGCGAATTCCCGACAGAGCTTAAACGCGACTAAAATTTTTTACCTTTAACATTAACCCGAGTTATTAAAATGAGAATTTTGGGATTTTGGCTATCGGGGGTATGATGGTAAGACTCTTTGAACTAGCAAACGCTGAGACACGAAGTCCCAATGATGCTTAACTGTGGTTTAGCGTATCCTTACTCTCGATACTGATCTGGGTAAACCTTAAAACTAGTTTGCCGTTTCACCCTTTGGAACTTGCAAACTATGTGATCTATAAATCCCAACCTGCGACATCCCGAGGTAAAAAAGGAGAGACTCATTTTAAACAATTGGAAAAATAAATCTTACCTTAAGAGTATAATAACTGTCGCTTCTTGCGTGATGAGACTTCCGAGATTTTGGGAAAAAATAAAGGAAAATGTGAAAACAAGTTTTCAATTTCAAGCATTAAGATATAAATTTTAAAACAGGATAAAAAAACAAAGGTGGTTCCAACACCTTACATGAATGTATGTGCTTTTGATTCCTGACAAATCCCAGCCAATGGTGTGATCAAGTATTTGCAAGTCCATCTAGCCAAACATTTGGATGTCATGATCACCATGGATGTAGTTGTTGTTGATATCCATGCAATATGTGGAATGTTGTTATCTAGAGAATGGCCATCCAAGCTTAGTGACACATTGCAAATGGACTTATCTTATGCCACAATACCTAGTCCTGATGGTGAATCAATTACTCTATTCAGAGAGGCTTTCAAACATAACCATCTAGAGGATCCCAAAAATAAGGAAGATGGTTTAATATGGGAAGATCAAGGATTTGGAGCTTACACCATATTTACAACAAAAGCAGTAGATAGCTCAAACACCGATGGAAAGTGAACAATGAATTTTGATGGAGCTAGCTCCAAGTCAGGTAATGGTGTAGGTATCATGTTCTCTTCCCCTTCTGATGCACTTATTTATTACTCTTTCATATTAGAATTTCAAGCTAAAAATAACGTTGTTGAATATGAAGCATGGTTTGAATATTGTTAAATATTTAGGGATTAAAATGTTACATGTTATTGGTGATTCTGACCTTATTGTTTTCTAGGTTAAATGCCACCATGATTGCAAGCATTAAAAGACAAAAATATACGTGACAATAATTATTTTAGCAATGGAAGAGTTTGATGAGATTTATCTCAAAGCAGTACCTCGAGCACAAAATGAGAAGATCGATGCACTTGCAATAGAAACATCATTATTTCCACCATGTCTGGAATTAGATAAGGGAGGCAGAATAGTCACACTTTACATGCCCTCCATTCCAGACAATGTGAAAAATTGGTAGGTGTTCGAAGATGATGACCAAATTCTCATCTTCCTTCATGACGTCCAAGAATTTGAGCCGAATTCACATGATGAGAGGAATGATGAATCTACTATAGAAATATGTGCAAATAGAATCCCCATAAGATTGGTGCATTTGGAAGCAAAATTTGACATAGATGATGCATTTAAGGGAATGACAAAAACAACAAATCCAGAAGAGTATCAAGATACAAATGTGGGAACAATTGCATATTTGAGAATGATTAAAGTTGGCATAGGTACAATTGAGGAAGATAAGGAGAAGATAAAGAATTTGGTGATAGAATACAAATATGTCTTCACTTGTTCATATGATGATTTGAAGGCTTACAAAGGGGAGATTATTCAACATACTATACCACTCCTACCAAAAGTGAAATCTTTCAGATAGAAGTTGAGAAGGATCAATCCCAAGTTAGTCCCCATGGTCAAACAAGAATTAAAGAAGTTATTGGATGCATGGATCATTACTCCAACAATGCATACTATTTGGTTTTCAAATCCAGTGGTAGTTAGAAAGAAGATGGGCCAAATAAAATTATGTGTTGACTTCAAGAATCTCAACAAAGCTTGCATCAAAGACAACTATCCTCTTCCAAACATGGAGATGATTTTACAGAGGATTACAAGTTCATAAATGTTGTCTTTTTTTGATTCTTTCGTAGGATACAACCAAGTGTTGGTCACTTACGAAGATAGACAAAATATGACATTCAAAACTCCCTAGGGAACATATGAGTACATGAGAATGTTGTTTGGTTTGCTAAATGCATGATCTACATTTCAGCGAGCCATGGACTATGCCTTCAGAGATCTTATGATCCAGGTGGATATTGGTGGCCACCCACCTATTCCACTTGTACCCCCACCATTGCTTCTTTCAGTTTTTCAGTTTCCACACAGTTTACTATTTTTAGCAGTTTTTCGGGTCCTGAACTTCCGGAGCCATTTTGAGGCCTTAAACGACATTTTTTGGGAAAACGAGGAGCAACAATGTTCATACATCATGTTGCTCACCCAAAAGTTGTATTCCTCAAATATATCTTTCTAACGAGGTATGGAACGCGTCAAACGGAGATCGTATGCCAAAGTTACGTCCCCAGGAAGTTGATGTACCAACTTACCCAAACGGGGCCCATAGTCTTGGCGTTTCATCTCTTAGGGTTAGGTCTTTGGATGTTTAGGGTTTTCCATTATTTCTCAATAATAATAGGCCTTTGAGCCTCATTGTAACACAGTTCAGAGGCCAGTAGCCGCCACATCTCTTCTCAGAGATAAGCTACCAACGCCCTATCTAGTTTATTTCCATTCTGTCTATAAGCATATTTCAGTCATTTGTTATTAATGAAATGAATTCTTATTTCTGTTGCATCTCTGCGTTTATGTGTATTTCTATATTCCATTGTGTTCCTACATAAATCTGGATCATCTTATCAAGAAGAGAATTGATATCTATCACGATGAACTCACAAATTTCTCAAAGAATAGGAAAGATCGTATCAATAACCTCAAGCAAGTCTTTGAAAGATGTAGGATGTATGGAATATCTCTGAATCCAAAGAAGACCATCCTAGGTGTGATAGAGGGAAAACTTTTGGTCCATATTGTATCTAAATATGGAGTAAGAGTATATCCTAAAAGGATCAAAGGAATCCAAAATATTGAGTTTCCAAGAAATCAGAAAGAATTAAGTTCATTTCTTGGCAAGGTGAAATTCATCAGATGTTTCATCCAAAATATATGAGAACTACCGAAGCCAATGAACAATTTTCTTAAGAAAGATGTAGCTTTCAAATGAGATGAATTCGGATGCCACTCATTTTAACAGAACAAATATTTCATCACTAAAGAATTGGTATTGATAATCCATGATTTTTTGAAACATTTCATTATATTTTCTTTTGCTTATGACAATATTGTTGTAGGTGTTTTATTACAAAAGAATAATCATGGAAATAAGCATCCAATTGAATTTATGAGCAAGATGCTCAGAGATGCAGATTTGAAGTATACCAACATGGAGAAACATATTTATGCTTTGGTGAAATCACTGAAGCACTTCATAACTTATGTTAGGTATTCAAGAATCATAACCTTTATGCCCCACTCAGCAGTAAAGGATATACTCTTGTTGATAAAAAAAATTTGATCAACTAGATTTCCCACTCTTGGAATAAAATACAACAAAATCGATATCAAAAGAAGGAAATTTCAAAATATTATCAGTTTGTAGCATAATCCTCAGTCTCAGCTTCATCATACATTTTATGGATTAAAAATCCGAGTTCGTATGGTCAACACATCCATGTTTATGTTCAATCACCCAAAAATAATTTTTGTGTGTGCAACACAACTAAGATCTTCTTGGAACCACACTTACACATTTTATTGGTTCCATTCTTAGCACTTGAGACTAATTCTTGAATTATTCTCATTTTCTTAGTTCTTCATTCATACATTTTCTTGGTTTTTCCAT
>SNQJ01S0049620.1:56094-75781 GCA_010110895.2 Picea sitchensis
GTTCGAAAAAGGGGTAAACTAGCACCGACAAGACATCTATTCAAAACCATTTTAACGAGTGTGATAAAGACAAGATCACTCGGCCATTTTTTCATTTTTAAGGAATTTGAAAAAAGCTTAACTATGGACTCCGTCAGGAATGTTCTTCTGGACTAGTTTAACGAGTGTGAAAGAATAAGGTCACTCAGCGATCTTTTCAATTTTTTGGGGTATGAAAAGAGCTTAACTATGGACTATGTGGGGGTTCCTTTTTCGTATATTTAGTCCCTCGGGCTCGAAAAAGGGTTAAAATGATACCTGAGAGTACTCTTCTAGAGAACTGAAGTTCCATAGAGTATACCTTTATTCGTACAGTTGACCGTCCGGACCGAAAAAGGGGTGAACTACCACCGGACAGATGTGACTTCAAATTTCAGTTTAACAAGCGTGAAGGGCCACAAGATCGCTCGGCAATATTTTCATGTTTAGAGGGTCTGAAAAGGGATTAAAAGAAGACCCGTTATAAGGAACGTTCTTCTGGGCCAATTTAACGAGTGTGAAGAAACAAGGTCACTCAGCAATCTTTTCATCTTTTAGGGAGTCTTAAAAGGGCTTAAAGAAGACTCCATGGGGGGCTACAACTCATGTATGAAACTGATTCAGGTAGATCCCGCTGCTAGGCTTAGACCAGGAGTCTCTTCGATAGTCAACTTGGGAAGTCTCCCAAAAGGGAAGAAAACACAAACCATGGTGTAAGTCCTCCTGTGGGATAGAAATCGTAGTCATGGCTTCAAGGATAGCCTCATCTGAAGGCAATTCAAAATCCAAGAAATCACGCAAATGAGGGTCGATAGTCCCAAAGGGTGAAGTAAATTGACCATACTCCATATGATGATGGAGGTTATGGTGAGTATTGGCAGAGTCTATCAGTGAAGAATCACAAGAACGAGGGCTTGAGGATCTACAAACAACGAGATCAGACTTAGAAGGATACTCAAACCCACTTGGACCAAGAGGAGGAAGCGAGGGCTTCCATGCCCCCATTGGATAAACCAAATGATCAATTGTTGATTCCAAGTCTCGACAAGGAAAACATGATTACACAGGTTCCTGCTCAGAAGAAATTGAACATCGAGGATAAGATGCCACATAATTAACTCGTGGCGAGGTAGAGTCTACACGAATGCTAGGAACATATAAAGGGGTAGTCTAAAATAATGTTGAATTAGGATGGTGATTATCAAATGCCATTTGGTATATAGTGACAATGCTTCCATTGTGAGGGAAATGCATCACCCGGAAGAGCGTAGACACTACAACATTCATAGGATATACATAATCATGCTCGAGAATCATATTGAAATCTAACGGGCTGTGCACCACTATAATATCAAAAAGGATAGTCTTCCCACCTAAATATATAGGTAACTGAGGAAGAACCCCCAAACATTCACTAGGACGTCTGTCAAAAGCCAACAGCTCATGCGAAGAAGACACAAGATCGGGAGATCCCAAGTCTTTCCAAACCAAGGAGGATAAAATACTTGTTGAGGCTCCCTCATCCACAATATATCGATAAATGTTTGTTGAATTAACTTAAACCCTTATTTGAAAACGTGTGGCAGAAGGAAGATGAGGCTCAACAAGGTCATTCCAATCAAAGGAAACCATCCTAGGGCTTGGAAAGGGTGTGCTCTGAATGAGCGGAATGCCCCCTTGTTCTAGAAGTATTGAACTGGAAATGCTAAAAAAATAGTCGATAGACACGTCACTCCCCAAAAGAAGAGTGGGATCATCCGATGACTGCATCAACATGACCACTTTTGCAACCAATGGATGAGTAGGCTATGGTACTACATGGTCTAAAGGCACCTAACCCCGCAAAAGAAGATAGGGATCAGCCAATGACTACATCGGCATGACCACTTTCGCAACCAATGGATGAATAGGCTGCGAGACTACATGGTCTAAAGGCACCTCACCCCCCAAAAGAGGAGTGGGATCAGCCGACGACTACATCTGCATGACCACTTTTTCAACCAATGGCTGAATAGGCTAAGAGACTATATGGTCTAAAGGCACCTCACCCCTCAAAAGAGGAGTGGGATCAGCCGATCACTACATCGGTGTGACCATTTTCTCAACCAATGGTTGAATAGACTGCAAGGAAACCTCAGAAGAATCAGAATCAGAAGAGCTTGTAGATAGGGACCATAATCTTTGTATCTCTGGAATGCTAGGGCATAGATGAGTAAGGTGATCTCCCTTGCAAAGCTTACAAGAGAACTTATGTTTACGTCATGTCCGTCTAGTTTTCTCAACAGAATTAATGCCCCCAACATGACTAGCAGTGGTTGGTTGCATATCTCCAACATGACTTGTAGAGGTTAGTGATGGGTCGATAACATGACTTGCAGAGGCTACATACCTATTACCAGTATGACTAGCAGTGACTGGACTTTTTCCCCCAGCATGACTTACAGAGGGTGAGTGTATGCCCCCAGCATAAATTGCAGAGGCTGGGTGCTGGTCTTCAACGTGACTCACAGAGGTTGTCGACCTATATCCAACATGACTCACAGAGGTTGGTGATTTCTTCTTCCTACTCTTCCTCTTTCTATTTCGTTGAGACTTCTGGTTACTAGTAATTGTACTTTCGCCAGAGGCAGGAGAAGGAGGAGGAGAAGACTTTTCTGACGAAGAAAAATCAATAGGGTGCCCATGACTTAAGGTTCTTAACTAAGAAGCATCAAGAGCATTTGGGACATTTGGAATGGTACCCAACCAAACCGGTAGTACCACATTCAACCCGGGAATGTACAAAGTGGCCATCAAAGGGACACCAATGTTTCCGAAGAAGGGAAAAGCAAAAGAATCCCCTTGTGAAAGGGTTCCTAGGTTGGTATCACCGAGAAATTTATCCATGAAGATCCCATGCACAGGTTCTCCCCTTGTGGGATCGTTCAAGTCCGTAAAAGTCTCACGCACTGACTTTGGCAAACCAGTGGTATCAAACCAACACCTATAAAAAGGCGACTCCATGTTTCTAAGAGGAAGACCAAAAAGTCCTCACGACAGGTGTAGTGGGTGGTATACCACCCTAGGTCAGAGACCCAAAGCCACGACTGACTAACTCACTATGGAAAACTAGGGAGCATAGAGCACACACTAAAAGTTCCTAAAGGAAAATCAAGCAAATGACTAATTAGTTGGAAGAATAGTTACAACAACCAACACTAGAGCAAATTACTGTTGCAAGTGCAACTCGAACATGGAAGAACCCTCTGGGTATACTCTGCAAAGCGTGGCCCAATTTCTTTCCTAGGTACCATGGTATACCCCCGCAGTCACCTGTGTATGTCCCTAAAAAGATAGGCAACTAGGTTGCCAGCGCGCGAACAGTCACCAGGCGGGTACAGTCGAAAGTCGGGTAGACCACAATGAGCAGGGTATCGAGCCCGAAACCTACCAAGGGTATCAAAAGCAAGTGGTCCAGAACACAACTAAGGACCTCGAATGGATTCGAGACCCACGAAGCTCTGTGGAAAACGCAATCAACAGAATCCCAAGACAAGCCCTCTATATGTGTTCTCCATTATGATTGGTTCAGCTTTGGAGGGGTTATCTTCGCTACCTTTCCGCATGCGACCTCGTGTTTATCCCCTGTGTTATAGGGGGGTCCCATATAAATTTCACGATACTGGACTTCTACACTCCTTAGCACAGACTTGTATGTTTGTTTTATAGCCTTGAAGAGTTTCCTCCCCAACCTAAATCAAGGCTCTAGCCTAATCTAGTTGATGGACCCTACAAACATAAAGTCTAGTAAATTTTAATTAGTGTTCTTTTTACTGGCTTGATTTACTCAAAAGGGTATGGTAGTACAACTGATGGTGTTAAGACTCTTGCAAAAAATGATGAAACTTATATGAACACTGGCAAATAATGATTATAATTCTTTTTTGTTTTTTTTGAAATGCTTTTTTAAAATTAGAAGAAAACACAACACTATGCTAATTTTTATTTTTTTTCAAATAACAATGCAAAGAAAATGCCAAGAAAGAAAGAGATCTAACAAACTACGTTTTTTTTTATATTTTCTTCCAATCAAAGCAGAAATAAAAAAATATTCTAAAAGAAACTGATGAATGGACGTTTTTCAAAATGCAACTCATTTTTCTTAAAATTAAAGATAAAAATAAGTTAAAAAAGATAGGAAACACAAGAAATCATCTAAATGAAAAAGAAAGCTATAATAGAGTCCAAACCTAGGATAAGATGCTATGGCAGAGACCACGAACCCTGAGAGGTATAAATCTTGACAAGGAAAGGATCACTGCCTCTCCTTAAACTAAAAACTTTTCTCAACAGGCACGCTGCTGACAGTTCAACAGCTAGCATGTGCACGCGAGCTGTGTAAGGTTAGAGCATGTGTACACGCATGTAGACCTTATGCAGGTCGTGTGTACTTCCGCAACTCTTCAAAAAATGAAACTACAAGCAATCAAGCACTGGAAAAGACTACTGGTATTGAGAACCAGAATCTCTTGAAGACGCATAAACTTACTTTGATAGAAAAAGAAAACAATTGAAGGAAAATTTCATAGAACAAACCAATATGAGGTAAAAACTAAGCTATAGACTGCAAACAACAAAGACTAGAAAGAGTTCTAGAAAACCCCTGAGAAGGATTATTCTTGACAGGGGAGAGGATGACTACCTCTCTAAAAGAATTTTTTTGGAATCATACACGCGATTGACACTTCCTAAGCTAGCATGTACACGCGTGCTGTGAGAATGCAAGGCACGGGTACACGCGTGCAAACCTTATACAAGATGTGTGTACCTCTATGGGTCTCGGAAAAAAAATTACAGTCAAGCAAAGAAATAGAGATAACTGGTATGGAAGACCAGAATCTCTGTTAGCTCAGACTTTTGCAGAAACTTTAAAAACAAGAAATGAAACCAGTTCTTAAAAATACCCAAGAAAAAACATTCCAAGAAACCCTAGAGGTCCCCAGTACAGTCGCTAATTCTATTGTGAGTGGGAAATCCCTCTACGGACTAGCACTTAGGGTTGAAATATGCATGCAAAAAAGACCTAAACATTTCTACTTTCTACCGTCATCCCAGACCTAATCCCCATTATTCTTAAGCAAACACATATTTAAGAAGATCAAATGAGCATACCTTATTTCAGGTGTTTTGTGTAGATCCTTCCTTATGCTTGATTTTTTTTTTTTTATTGCAGCTCTCCTCCCAAGGCTGACCTACATTCACATAAAACAAACAACAAACTCCACATGCATTTGATATATAGATTAATGGGTTAGAGATTCGATAAACAAGTATACAATAAACCATGAAAACCTCATATGGTTGGATGGGAAAAGTATTTCTTTATTATTAACTTCAACAAATCAACTTACAATGATGAA
The DNA here is from genome assembly GCA_010110895.2 of Picea sitchensis. Classification (NCBI taxonomy): domain Eukaryota; kingdom Viridiplantae; phylum Streptophyta; class Pinopsida; order Pinales; family Pinaceae; genus Picea; species Picea sitchensis. The sequence continues at coordinate 61,512 of SNQJ01S0049620.1, forward strand.
GCTGACCGCTTCTCCATGAACCTGGTCCTGGGCTCCTCTTCAACTGTCCTCCAACTTCTTTTCTCTATCTTTCTCTTTGCACAAGGAAGGCTAAAGGGTTGGGACAAAGGGAATATGCAATTGGGTATAGTTTCTTTACTATGATTCTCCTCTTCCAAATGGGACCCCTAACCCTTCTTTTATAGGCTAGAAGAAGCTAGGTATTTGGATGAACCCTTGGCCATGCATGGCCAAAAGGTTTAGTTAACTCACCAAAAGTTGTGTGTTTTGTCGGCAACTTTCCTTTTTTCATGATTTTGTAGGTACACGCGGGTTGTTTTGGGTCAGCGAGCGTGTACATGCATGCAGTAATAGAGCAGGGTGCATGGGCCTTTATAAAAAGTGTTTTTAAGAAGAGTTATTCAGCAGTGCTTTAGCAAAGAAGGGATCTGAGATGGCCTGATGCCAGGTAAGCATGTCTGGTGCAAATTAGGGTTATAACACACCTTAATAGGAAATCTTTTCTTTCTATGGATAGACAAGGTCTACCCCAGAGGAGGAGTCCCCGGTAACCTAAAGGGATGGAAAATTAGGGTTATGTTCAAGATATATTTCCCCCTCTCACTGGTTACCAAAAGTCACTCAATATGTGTCCCAAAGATGAGGTTAACGAAGTGATTGATGTACCTTCCCAGAACAAGACAATATAGCATGCATATACAATGATTCCAAGTACAAATATGATAGTAACACCTCAATATACAATGGACAGTGACAATAAGTGCTATCTGATATAAATTTGTAGCAGTTAATAAGTTTACAACAACAATTGATAGAATTTAACAGCTGCAACAAATACTCCTTGGAATTGCTTGAAAAGATGGTAAAAAGATAACATTTACTAAACATAATGATAATTAAGTGTCATAAGAAATTTATGAAGTGTTTAGCTAGAATTAAAAGTAAATTATGCAGAAAATTTGTTGCAATTAGATGGTTGTAGAAAACATTTATGAAAACAACAAATAGGTTAGTGATCTAGGCTAACCTAGGGTTAGAGATAGTTAGTAAAAGCTTAGGAGAAGAGTGTTTGAGTGTTTAATCAATCCTTCAACAAGAGAGAGGCTAGAACCAGTGCCTTCTAGGGCTTATGGAGTCAAGTGGACAGCTTCTTCTAAGGATGCAAATCAATTTTGATAATGCACAAAAGTCTAAGAGGGAAAATGCATAGGAGAAGTAGTAACTTAAGTCCCCCTATGCATTGACCTCAAGAGACAAGATTCCAGGGTGTAGGAAATTCTAGGCCCTAACACCTTGATCTCCTTCATCTTTTTATGGGATAAAACTTGAGCAAAGATAACTAGGTCAAAATCCTTAGAGTGCTAGCAATTTAGGGCTCTAGGGTTTCACTAGTCACTAGATCAATTCAATGAAAATTTTGGCAAATAGAAAGTAAGAAAGTAGAAATTTAAGTTCCTTACTTCAAGCATTAAGTATACCATGAAATTTAATAATCTTGTATGAGCAAATAAAACCATAGACAAACCATTCAATATATGAAAAAAATGCAGATTTTACTTACTTGCACCAAGAATAATCATGAAAATACCATGCAAGATCACCATAAAAGATTCCAATATTGATCCAACTTGCAAAAATTAGCCTTATACAAGAGTGTGCCTCACAATTTCAGCCAATAGCCCTTACTAGGGTGCAAATTTTAGACCTCTTCTCTTGTGTGAGAAGTTGTGATCTAAAAATGAAAGTACTTTATGTTTATTTATACAAAACTTTTGACCTTTCATTAATTTTAGATCAAAATAAGGCCAACCTGACCATTTTACAATAAAATTCAAATTTGACAGAGTTAAAAATCACTTGCATCTAAAGACACCTCCAAGGATGATGTTGTGCCCTTCTAGGGTGACGTTGAGGCCCTAAGGTGGAACGTTGAGCCTAAAATGTAGGGCACTTGGCCTCCAGAGGCCCCATATGTTTCCCACACAATCCACCGGGCTCATAAATGCCTCCAAAATGAAAACCCTAGCTCTGGATGATGTCCAGGGTCATGAGGGTGATGTCCAGGGCCCTCAAGGGCCAACATCCATGTGGAAGAGCAAGATCCCCCTGGGTCTAGGTCTATCAGGTGCCTCTAAAGGCAACATCATTCTTTTTTCGTGGTGCAAATATTCAATCTCTTATTACCCCTGGCTGGGGTTTCATCATCCATCTGTGATATTTAAGCCCCCATGAAGGACTGAGCTAAGCATTCCCTCATGCGTACCTGTCCACCGAGCAAGGTCCTGCAACAACAAAAATTATTCTCTCTAGGGGTTCATAATTCACAAGGATCATAGCATGTAAATCACATCCAATAATTAAATTACCCAAACATGTGCGTCAAACCCCCCTTAACCCAGACAAATTCTCAAATACATTATGCAATTTGACAAGTTAGGTTTGGAGAAGGTCTCAGGGCGTCCTATTGGGCTAGCCTCTCTTAAGTTTGGGGTGTTTCCCAGGTGGGATGTAGTCCAAGTCATGTAAGTGTATGAGGTGGCATGGGGTAAGTGTTTGGGCACGGGGTGCATGTAATAACAGGGAAACGTAAAGTCTTACATGTGGGTGCCTTTATAGAAGGCGAGTTGCACCTTTTCATAAATGCAATTTTTTCCTATCCCATTAATTGCCTTTTACTCTTAGCTTTATTTTTTTTTATCTTTTTCTTTTGTACTTCAAGGGAATAGTTGAGGGCCACTGTCCTGGCTTGATGACCAGAGGTGAAAACTTTATCCACAAACATTTCATAGAGATGAGAAGGTTGGCTCGTGATGAGACCCCCTTTCTCTTGGCTATGCCACCAAGAGCCACTACATTGGTTTGGTGACCGGATAGGTGGTAGTGTCATACCGCTACATGCCCATGGTCATAATAGGTCGGCTCATGATGAGACCTCTTATCCATCAACTAGTACCTTGAGTGTTTATGTATCTTATGGGTCCCCTTTTCTTACTTAGAATATTTTCACTGCTTTCTCTGGGATCCATGGGTGAAGCATCTCAAAGGTTTCAATATTGTCTTTTAACTCTTTCCAGCTACTTTTACCCTCTGGGCCTTTAGCCCCTTCTTCCCACGAGATAAGGTACAACCCTTCCTAGTGTGGCCAATCCCAATTCCCAAACAAGGGTAGGGGAAATGAGAGGAATAAATATGGAAAGTGGTAAGTATGGAGGGAACTAATGATGAATTTTCACAGACCTATCCAGTGGCAACCCATCCTAAAGGGAAATCAATTTACTAGGGAACCATGTCACCATTCCAGGTATGAACAAGGAAAAGAGCATAATTTCCAAGAAGACGTCATGAAATGAAGAAGGATTCAATACAACATATTAAAGTGCTTCAAAAATCAGAGTGATACACACCATGATAACCAGACTCATTACCTCATGGAGCAAGACTCACTGCTACTTCAAGACTAGGCTGGTGGGATGGATGTTGTTGTTGTTGATAAATGGATTGCATTGAATAAAAGAGGGGCCCTCTGGGACCATGCACAATTCATCTGGATCTCGGTACTCCATGTCTAGGACCTGTGGGCCTCGATACATGATCTCCTTAGTTATCCCTAGGCTATGGGATAACATGGTTGTTGGCACAGGGACAGACCCAAGGTTCAGCTCCAAGAGCGCACTAACAAGCCCTAGCTACTGGCCCTTTCGGCAGCACCTGCGAAGAAGATGCAGTGTCACCCAAAGCAGCTATGAGGGGGTTGCAGAACAAAGATGTCTACAACCAGGGAAATATCAAGTGGTTCTTATTACAACATCAACATAACATGCATCTATCATTCAACTAGCTAGATCTATCCTTCACAGCTATAGATCCGATCTAATACAATAATGCAAATAACTATATAACAACATCAGAGCTCAAAGCATCAATCACACGCACAACAACAGATGTACGTGGTTCACCCTCTCTCTAGGGCTACGACCACAGAACTGTGCTTATGATATATTAAGATAAAACTTATAGTTCTGATATGCACTCTTGGACAACAGATCCTCTCTCTCCATCTCTCTTTCTCTCTCCCTTCCTGTGCACCCAGCTGCAAAACTTGATCTTCGCACCCAGCTGAAGATCTTACAATACCAGAAGGCTCTCTCTCTCAGCACTTCTCTCACCCATAATACAATATTCTCCCAATGAACAATAGTCGATAACAAGGCTCAACCACAGTACCCACCTGGCCTAGGTCCTCTCGACCTCTATTTATACATTACAATCCCTAATCGACAGCCTTGGGTCAAAACCTAGGTGTCAAAACCCTAATTACCAAAACCCTAGGTCAACTTGACCCATTCTTTTTGGGCTTTGCCAGCCTGTCTTTCCTTCTTCATCTCGCGGTGCTCCAAGGCATCTAATTTTGGATTTTTCCACTTCCTGAGTCATCCTCGGTCCATATTCCTTGTTGATCTGTCATCCTTGATCTCCTCATCCAACGACTTGCTTTTCCGCACTTCGCTCCATCTTTTCTGTTATTTTTCTCACTTCGACCTAGTGACAGTCACTGTGTCTCCCATAAAGCTCACTTTTTACCTTTTCTTCCTCGTTCTTCACTTCCTTCCATAACCAAGGGGTATCAATGGCCCACTTATTCCTTTAATAAATTTTATTTAATAAACTTTATTTTCAAATTTTTAATTTGACTTCCTGTAACAAACGTGGATCGTGCTTTAATTTTCTAAGCAATATATTTATCCTTTCATCCATTGGAAACATTCCATATGAAATATTCATCATCTCATCTTTCCAAAGAGTCCTCCTGAACACAATTTGGAGTTTTGTATTTCAATATATGAGCTCGGAAAGTTGAGGTTCCAAGCATATCTATCATCAAACCATAAAACCAAAACTAACTTTTCTTTCCATTTATAAGATAAATATTGTCGATTTCAAACCTTTAAACCTATTCCATCATCTTCCTTGTTGAATTACCTTTCATACGAGGTAAAGGTTTCCCAAATCCGACTCTCAGATCTCAATTTATGGCCTCTAGAACAAAAAGACTCAACACTCATCGATCAAATTTGTGGGGCAATCTGGGCCCTTGATTTAAATTTCATCCTCCTTCATAAGAATTTCGATTTTTTTTTTTATAAAATGTTTATCCTACATGCATGGGAGTTTTGGATAATTTATGGTATATAATAAAAAGTATCGTGTACACTTAATGTGAGTTAAGGAGAGACTATGTAAACTTGAACTCGAACCCTTATAAAATTAGTGAATAATTAAATATTTTAATCACCCACTCATCCTCCACCTATGCCCAGTCAACAACAATCCAGTGCCCAATCAGAGCTTAGTAAGTGTTACAAGATAATCCCCCTATGGAGAAGTGGATTTCCTCTTGGATACTAGACCCCTGTGACCAAGACAGAAAAGTGTTATTGTGGACACTGACTTTCCTTTTCATAAATCTAAACTATTCAAAGAAGAAGAAGGAAGAAGGGTAAATACCTTTTTATCGACGTTTGTCCTTTCTCGATCTAGGATGATCTTGATCTCCAAGTTCTTTACAAGGTCCTGCAATACAGTGAGAAACAACAATGATACTTCCTACTCTACCATGATTAGCTTCATAATGGATCTATGAAAGAAACAAGATCATGAAACGTACACAAACTTTAAAGGAAACAGGCCAAGCATAAATTTATATTAATGAAAACAAAGTGAGATACTTACAACCATGTATGTAGGTGCAGCATCTTCACCAAGGTCACTTGTCCAGACCCTTTCTCAAATAATCCACTCAGAATGCTGATGCTTAAATGATATCTCCCTTATGAGATCATAAGTTTGATGCTTCACAATGTCTCCATATCAATACCACTCATGAGATCATAAGTTTGGTATCTCTCAATATCTATATGATTTTCACCATGAGGAGGCCTCCTTATATAATCTTGGAGAGACCCAACCACCTTATAGATTCTTGGGATAGGTTGAGGATATTTCTCCATCGGTTGTGGATCCTCCCTAAGATCGAGCCTTGACCTTAGATTCGAATCCAACAAAATCCAGAGATGAGGGGGATTTTTCCCTGATTTTTCTCAACAGTCAAAGATCTCCTGAAATAGCCTAGCACTCCCTCAAAAGGGTACACAGCGTGTTGCAACTCTCCCCCAAAGAAGGCTAGGGAGCGTTGGCACTCCTTGACAGTGGTTAGGGGAGCGCTACCCAAATTTTCCCTAAAAAATCCCAGCGCTCCCCCAAAAGGGTGCACATAGTGCTGGAATGCTCCCCCAAAGAAGGCTAGGGAGCGTTGGCACTCCCTAATAGTGGGTAGGGGAATGTTGGCCTCCAAAATTGACTTTTAAGTGGTTTTCTTAATGGAAAATGCTTTGTACTCTTCATCAAATGATTTCTCTTCCTTAAACCAGTCTTTGAAGGTGTCTTAAGTGTCCCTGTGATGTCGTTAGAGACATGACATAGGCAAGATGGAAGTATGATGTTTGTGACACTTAAGGCCAATAATGTGACACTTGTGACTCTAGTCAGGACGACAATAGGTCATCATTGAAGTGAGTAATTTTGATGTGTAACAGATTGCCCCCCAAAGTGAGAAGTTAGAAGACAGAAAATGATGACTGAAGTACTTTGTAGACTTTTTTGAGCAAGGGTATGGACGTGGAGAACCTGATAGAAGTTGCACACAACCATCAAAAAAAATCATGACATGTTTCAAACCCAAGGCAGGCATACCTATGCTTGGGTGATAAAGACTTTCAAGGTATGGCCGCCATAAAATACACTGCGGATCCATAATTATATTGACAAAAAGGTATAGCCACTGAAGATACAATGTGGATCTATACTCCTATGACCTGAAATGATCGTATCCATGAAGAATACACAGTGGATCTATGAGACGAAAAGACATAGCCACGACCAATACAAAGTGGATCTATGTGATAGTATATGTGTCAATGTTCAAAAGAAACTCCGTCGCAACCTAGGCAAAGTACATATAAGAGTGATGACTCAACCCAGGGTCTTCTTACCAATCCTGATGAGGTACGATTCTAACCATGTGAATATATGTTTTGATGTCGAACATGGCATAAACCACTTGATTACCGGTCAATGAGGTAAACCGTTAACAAGCACGAGGGAAATCACCACTGATGTTAATGATTCCCAAGGTATCCTAGTACATTCTAGTGAATGTGAACAAATGAGCTGAAGTCGAACATCCATGGAATCATCCGATCAGGGGTCAATGATGTAAACCCATTGTCGAAAGAAAGGAGGCCTGCAATTGAGGCATACAGATCCCAAGGTAATAACTAGTTTCTAAGTCTAGTTCCCGGATAATGTGTTGAATTCGACAAGAACAGACTCGTCAAAGGAGGGCCTTGATGTATCCCATCAATGACACGAAACTGACACAGAGATGTAATTTGGTAGATCAAATGAACATGGACTGACACGGGTATTAAAACAGGATATTTGTGATGGTTGACTCTCGAGGCAGATACTTCCCTTGAACATTGAGGCACAATAGCAGAAACATGACATGGACCAAAACATGATGATGCAATGGATACTGTGACTTTCGTCAGGTGACCCAAAGGATTAATAAAACTCAGAGGATTGGTTCAGTGCAGAGGTTCAATGGATTTAAAATGCGTGAAAAGACAAAGTGTCCTATTCAAGGGTGACCATAAGAGTTACTGGTAATGTTCTCAAAAACTACTTGGCTTGCTTCCTTCAATTTTTTCCCCCATCCAGATAGACGAGTACCTCTTTTTTATTTAACGAGCTCGAGGAGGGTATCACATGATCGATATAACTCACCTTTTGTAAGTCCCTCTTCCTTTGTTTAACGAACTGGAAGAAGTAAGGGTTCGGTCTCATATGGGCCCTTCAATGTATGATTGTTTAACGAGTCTAGAAAAGGTAAAATCGGTGATTTTTCATGTTTAGAGAGTCTGAAAAGAACTTAAAGACAACTCCAGTGTTGCCCTTTTTCATAATGTTAATCTCGCAAGGATGAAAAAGAGATAAATTATCACTCGAAAGAAACCCTTTCAAACCTTTTAATGAGTGGGAAAGGAAACAAGATCGCTCGACAATCTTTTCATGTTTAGAGAGTCTGAAAAGAGCTTAAAGACGACTCCAGGGGTTCCTTTTTCGTATATCCATGCGAGCCCAAAAAACATATAAAGGGTTTCTTGGTTACATTCTCATGTTTTTATGAGCATGAAAAAGAACAAATACTAAGCTCGGTACTCTACCCCCAGCTTGAAATCTAGTGGCTTAACTCCAAAATGATTATCAAAGGGCTGGAGACATGCCCCCCAAGATTTTATTCATTCACCGACTTTGAGGTTGTCACCAATTTCTCTACTAGATGGAGAAAAAGGATTAGAGTGGATGAAAAGAAGGTTCCAATATGAGACCTAATGAAAGAATCAACTCAACATCTACGAGATATGGTGAAAGACTCGACCTGACAAGAGAGGTGATTGTTTCATTTTTTAACGAGCTTGACACAGGAAAAGAACTATGCTCAAGGATCTGGGTTCAATCCCCAGATCTTTGTTTCATTTTTTAACTAGCTTGTTACGGAGAGGAAAACTATGCTCGTAGCCTCTGTTTCATTTTTTAACGAGCTTGCCACAGAGAGTAATACTATGCTCACGGACTCTTCTTGATCATGGCTTCCAAGAGGATAACACTCTGGAAGGACACCATGTCAAGGGACAAAACTTGGTCATGGCTTCCAAGAGATCTTCACTAGATGGAAGAAGAACGCTTTGGAAGGAACACATGTCGAGGGCCGTGACAGGGGTAAGGAGATCAAGCTCCAATATCCCTATCAAAGAGATCACCATTTCAACTACCGGATCTAAATCATCAGGAGTTGAATTCATGGGAGATAACACTACATAATTGACCTGTGGCAAGGGTGATACTCACTACATATAAGACCCGTTTAGGGAGGTCATTGGGTTGATGGTCAAGTCAGGGCCAATGAACGAAATTTGATCAATAGTCACCATTCTTCCATCGTGAGTGAAAGATATCACATGAAAGAGAGTGGACACAATAGCTTTCATGGCATAGACATAACCTCGCCCAAGGAGTAAATGAAAAACCAAGGGGTCCTGGACTACCATAAAATCAATAAAGACAACTTTCCCTCCCAAATTTACAGGAAACTGAGGAAGGATCGCTAAAGGGTGACTGGTTCTTCTGTTAAAAGAAAACAGAGTGGCTAACCGGCACAAGCTGAGGACAATCCAAATATTTCCAAGCAATTGAGGACAAAATAATAATGGACGAACCTTCATCTATCAGTGTATGAGGAACAACCTGACCACAAACCTGTACTATAATATTGAAAGGAATGTGAGAGGGAAGATGAGGTCCAGTTAGCGCACCCCAATCAAAAAGGATGGCCTTATTACTTGGAGGGGGTTTCGCAGGAGAAAGAGGAATGCCCCCCAGCACGGTAGATTTTGTATCAACGAGAAAAATGTGGGAAGAATCAGGTTTACTCTCTAGAGGGAGAGTAGGGTCGATCAATGATGGGATCAGATCAACCACATTGGCACTCTTCAAAGGAAGAGTGGGATTGACCGATGAAGTAACCAGAACAACCACTTTGGCACTCTTCGGATGAAGGGTGGGACTGACCGAGGAAGGAACTGGATCAGTCACTTTAACACTCTTCGGAGGAAGAGTGGGATCGACCAATGGCAGAACTGGAGCAACCACTTTGGCACTCCTCAATGGAGGAGTGGGATCAATCGATGGCGGAACCAGATCGACCACTTTTGCACTCGTCATAAGAGGAGTGGGATTGACCGATGAAGTAACTGGAACAACCACTTTGGCACTCCTCAATGGAGGAGTGGGATCGATCGATAACGACATCAAATTGACCACTTGGGTTTCATTCTCCAAGGGGATAATGGAATCGACAGGTGGAAACGGATCGACCGTTTAGGTTAGTGGTTCAACCAAGGATGAAACCAGATTGACCGGGGATGGAACCGGATTGACCAGTCCATCAACTAATGATGGGTTGGGAGAAATATTATGATAACTGATTGGAATTTGAAGCATTTTCAAAGGAGGAGAAGCCTCGTCCATACAAGGACAAAGGTGAGAATAATGATCACCTTCGCATATCATACAAGGAAATTTGACAGTTGTCTTCTTCTTACCAACCTTAACATCACTAGTTGATGGTGCATCACCAACATGTCTAGCAGAGGCCGATGACGTGGGCGATCACATTTCTAAGACCTTGGGAAGACCAAGGCAATCCCTCAGAAAGTGGTCACCCTTACAAAGACTGCAAGGGAATTTGGGTTTCAGATTCTTCATTTTAATATTGTTGACCTCATCAACACTCCTAGTACTATTAACAGTAGCTGGTTTCTTAGATCCAACATCGAACGTAGTTGGAGGCTTGGTCCTTTTTGGGTTCTTCTTCTTCTTCTCTTTCCATTTCTTCTTCTTCTGATCAGCATGGCTACTTTCTTTAGATATTTTACTAGGCGAAGAAGGAGAAAAGGAAGGAGACTAATGGGTGAAGAGACATGAGGTTGACGTGTGGGTGGTGTACTGACATCTAAAGTATTAGATGTAGCTGAAGCAATGGGAGGATTCGAGATCACCGGAGTGGGGAATAACCAAATCGGTAATCCGATGGTGAATCCCAGAAGACTTAGTGTGGCAATGTACGGAGGACAAAAGTTTCAAAAAGAAGGAAAGGTGAAAGGTTCCCCGGGACAAGGGGTTCTTCCATGGGTAATCCCATGAGTTGATTCCATTAACATTGACTCGAACTAAGGTCCACTAAGTAAAACAAACAACACACGCTATGAATCTAAAAGCAAACAATCAAACAAAACTTCCCACAATGAAACCACTAGTTGGTGATGGAATCCAACATCACGAGATCAATATAGGAAGGAGCGGGGATAGAGCAGGTGGATCAATTACGTTGGTGACCTACTTAACGGACTTACACCTTGGTGCAAGCTTCCATGTAGTAAATGTGGATTTACCCTCCAAGGAGCCCGAGTGAGTTTGAACAACATCTGTTCCAGGTACAGTCAAACTTCCCTTCACTGTCACCTCGTGTAACACCCTGAAGATTATGGCTACTAAGGTCACCAACTCACAGTCAGCCCCTAGGTGGGTACAGTCGATAGTCTAGTCTAAACATATGGGCAAGATAACAAGTCCAAAATCCTTCGAGAGAAATGAGGACAAATGGACTGGTAGAACTCCAGAGGACCCCGAACAGATTCAAAATTCATGAAGCACCAAGACCAAATGAAGATAGTTGAACCTCAAGAAGAACCCTCAATATACGATCTGACTACTACGAATGGTTGAACCACGAAGGGATAATATCTGTAACTCTCCCAAACGCAACCTCGTGCGTGACCCCTGTGTGAGAGGGGGATCCCAGAAAGCCTATATGACAATTGGATTTGCTCTCCCTATCGCAAGATGCTAATGTTTGTTTGACAGCTTTGGAAAGTTATCCTTTCAACCTATTCCAAAGCCATACACCTTAAGCTAATGTAGGTTTGCTAATAGAAAATGTAAAAATGTCTGATGAATTTTAGTAAAGCGTTGATTTTAGTGGTTGTTGTTTACTCAAAGGTGTATGAGAATGAAAACTGATGATGTTATGACTCAATTACCAAAACATGCATAAGAAATGATAAGCAGTATTTTCTTTCAATGAATGTCTATTTAAGGGAAGGAGAAGGATTTTCCTTTCACTTTCAAACACTAAGATGCAATGACCTCATGCAATAGTCCTCAATCAAAAATCCGATACAATGCCAAAATGTTTATATGTGACTGATAATCAGTTTGATGTAAAGCTTCCTATGTTAATCAAACTTCAATATCTGTGAGATTTAAGCAACCCAGAAGAAAACTTCACATAAACAAAAACACACCCTCATTACGATCAAACAAGAAAAAAGAAAACCAAATCCAGACAGGAGGAAATGCTTGGAGAAAATACCTCAAAGATCAAAATGAAATAGTGAAAAGATCTTTGAATTTCCTTACAACATCTTTCAGTGAATCAGATAAGTGAGAAAGCAGTAGATCGACTCCAAATCTCAGGGAAGAAGAGTGACTCAAAGAAAGGAAAATAGATGTCAAAAATCCAAACAAAACATCATTAATCCTTAGAAATCAAATAATTAGAGGCTAAACAAAGACATACTAAGATAGCATAAACCCTAAGCAGATGAATCAACAAAAAGAAGATTGAGAAAAACTACTCCTAAGAAGATTTTTGCAAAAAAAGGGGAAACACTCTGGTCAAGGGTACCAGAGTGTTGCAAATCTCTGTGGGAGCCTACCAAGGAGTTCCAACACCCTAGTGGTAAAGGCAGGGGAGCATTGGCCTCTCAAAACTCAAAATTTTGCCCAGAAATAAAAAACAACTCAGGAAAAATGCAAAAATTCGGTGTGTAAGATGAATCCAAGAGCCAACAACACATCTAAGGATCAAAGAAACAGTATGGAGAAGGTCAAAGAATGAGAAAAGGCCAAAACTAGACCTAGGAAAGGAATCGAAAAATCAAAGTTCGTCACCAGTGGATTCGCCAATTTCTGTTATAGGATAATCCCCCTGTGGGCAAGTGGATTTCCTCTTGGATACTAGACCCCTATGACCAAGACAAAAAAGTGCTATTGTGGACACTGAATTTCCTTTTCATAAAGCTAAAATATTCAAAGAAGAAGAAGTAAGAAGGGTAAATACATTTTTACTGACGTTTATCCTTGCTCAATCCAGGCTGATCTTGATCTCCAAGTTCTTCAGAAGGTCCTACAATATAATGAGAAACACTAACGATACTTCTTAATCTACCATGATTAGCTTCATAATGGATCTATGAAAGAAACAAGTTCATGAAACGTACACAAACTTTAAAGGAAACAAGCCAAGCATAGATTTATATTATTGAAAACAAAGTGAGATGCTTACAGCCATGGGTGTAGGTGCAGCAGCTTCACCAAGCTCTCTTTGTCCAAACCCTTGCTCAAATAATCCACTCAGAATGTTGTTGCTTCAATGATATCTCCCTTATGAGGTCATAAGTTTGATGCTTCACAATGTCTCCATATCAATACCACTCATGAGATCATAAGTTTGGTATCTCTCAATCTCTATATGCTTTTCACCATGAGAAGGCCTCCTTATATAAGCATGGAGAGACCCAACCACCTTAGATATTCTTGGGATAGGTTGAGGATATTTCTCCATTAGTTGTAGATCCTCCCGAAGATCAATCCTTGACCTCAGAGTCAAATCCAACAAAATCCAGAGATGAGGGGAATTTTCCCATGATTTTTCTCAACAGTCAAAGATCTCCTAAAATAGCCTAGCACTCCCTAAAAAGGGTACACAGAGCATTGCAATGCCTCCCCAAAGAAGGCTAGGGAGTGTTGGCACTCCCTGACAGTGGTTAGGGGAGCGCTGCCCAAATTTTCCCTAAAAAAGCCCAACACTCTCCCAAAAGGGTGCATAGAGTGTTGGAGCGCTCCCCCATTTAAGGCTAGAGAGCATTGGCACTCTCTGATAGTGGGTAGGGGAGAACTAGCCTCCAAAATTGACTTTTAAGTGGTTTTCTTCATTTCAAATGATTTGTACTCTTCATCAAATGATTTCTCTTCCTTAAACCATTCTTAAGTGTCCCTGTGATATCGTTGGAGACACGACATAGGCAAGATGGCAGTATTATGTTTACGACACTTGTGACACTTAAGGCCAATAATGCGACACTTGAGACACTAGTCATGACGACAATAGGTCATCATTGAAGTGAGTAATTTTGATGTGTAATAGTAAGCGCCCAATCAACAACATGTCAGTGCCCAATCATATCCCACGTGCCATAGTCTAATAGGGTGCCACATGTCATAGTGTAACGGGTTTCCATGTGTCATAATATGGTTGGATGGATAGGGTGCCATGTTTCATAGTGTAATTGGGTAGATAAGGTTCCACATGTCATGATCTCACTGGTTAATGGTATAATGGGAAAAAATTATGATAAATGGTTAAGTAATGGAAATGGTGGATGAGAGGTGGGGAGAAAAATCGTGAGGGAGGAGAGAGGGGTGAGGGAATGCAGATGCAGAGTGAGGGATGCAGGGTGAGGGAAGATAGGAGAGTAGGTCCACAAGTCCGCATGGAGAGGAGGTAAGGGGGGATTAAGTGGATGTAG
>SNQJ01S0049620.1:75917-101378 GCA_010110895.2 Picea sitchensis
AAGGGGGAGAAGGTATGTAGGTCCACAAGCTTATTAAAATGGTTAAGTATGGGATGGAAAAACCAAGAAAATGTATGAACGAAGAAGTAAGAAAATGAACCAATAAAATGAGAATAAGTTAAGAATTAGTCTCAAGTGTTAAGAATGGAAACAAGAAAATGTGTAAGTGTGGTTCCAAGAATATCTTAGTTGTGTTGCACACGAAAAAATGTTTTTGGGGTGATTGAACATAAACTTGGATATCTTGAGCATACGAACTCGGATTTTTAATCCGTAAAATGCGTGACAAAGCTGAGAACGAGGTTACGCTATAGGCTAATAATATTTAAAAAAATTCTTCTTCTGATATCGATTTGTTTTTAATTCCAAGAGCAAGAAATCTAGTTGATCAAATGTTTTGATCAACATATGGCTCCAACTATGGGACAGTGACCCCCTATGGGTTGCTAAGAATCCAGAATTCTGGTTTGGATTCCTTCTCCATTGGGCTATGGAGTCATCTTAAAAATAAATTCTTGTAATTCCTCGTCCATTAATCCCTCTTCAAACATTGCCTCTATTTAGAAAATTCTTTATTGTGCAAAAATTTGATTGCAAAAACAAACTATGTATCAGGGATGATTTTAAGGATTAAAATTTATATTAAAATGTAGAAACCTGGGCTAATTTTACTAGTCCTTAATATGAAAAATATAAAATGTTTGGCGATAGTTTGGTAAAAATATTCAAATTTATAAGCATTTTATACAGTTTCTATAACAATTTGGCAATTTTTAAGGTAAAATAATTTTATTCTATGGAATTTGGGCGAATTTTTTTTAGAAAAAATGGAAATTAGCGAATCGTTTTTTGGGAAAAACCATGGAAAATTAGCCCATTTACGAAATTTAGCCCCTAAAATCATCTATGCTATGTATAAACTGGATCTACCTAGCCTATGTTACTTGAAGGAAAATGACACCTTTCATTGTAGGCATATTTCCAATGGAGCCATTCAAGCATCCAACTGATCTGTGGAATGAACTCCATATTTAGGGAACATATCGTGACTGGTACCAAAGAGTCAGGGGTGTGTTCAAAGTGTGCTGGAGAAAAATTGAACCAAATGTGTTTGAAACCATGTCTCAATATAATCAATTCCTATTTTCTCAAGAATTCTACTATCTTCGGTTGAATGAGGATTTTCCAATTTGAAAATATTTTTATTTGTCTTCTTATTCTCAAACATATTCAATATTCTTGATTCATCAACTATGTCTTTAAATAATTCTTCTTTTATGCAATGGCAATCTTGTCCATTGTTGTTCTCAAGATTAATTTCTTCCACCAATTGTTCTTGCTGCCAATGATCTTGTGATTTTTCATCATCTGTTACAATATTTTTCATATGAGTATGTTAGCTGAAATCTTCTTGTGCACTTGGTGGAGGATCCTCAATTTCACTCTTGATATTGCTGCTCAAAATATCTTCATATGAAGTATATGAGAGGCTGAAATCTTTCTCTTGCAAATTGGAATTTTCATTTTCAGCAGTATGACTTGATTAAAAAATAAATTCCAATCTTTGATTAGAATTTTCTTCCAAATCACTCACTTCATTGTCTTATGTCCATATCGGAGAGGGTGGATGGGTGGGAAACAACATTGAAAACACCATAAAGGGAATATAAGTGTATTTTTGGGATGAAATTTTCAACAAATGAAGTTTCCAACACCTCCCAATTGGTAATGGTCCCAGATACTAATGACTTGTACCATTCAAGAGAATCCCCACGCAGAGTTTGTAAAAATAATCGACATGTAACATTCTCTTTGATGAGATTGAAAACATCACATGTGCTTTTTAATCTAAACAAGTATTCCCCGGGAATGTGGAAATTTTTTTAAAAGGAATATCAGGCATCTGAAAATTTACTTATAGCAGATTTAAAGGACTTCTATGTAGTCGCCTCCTTCTTTGGATAACTCTTCTTTTTGTTGCATCTTTCAAATCCATTGATGGGCTTGGTGGAGAAGGTAAAGAGAATCATGACACAAAATAAACTCTTTGGTGGATCCGCCATGAAAATTTTCTTGAGATTTTTTAATCTTTCCAATGGAATTACCAGGGCCTTTTAGAGTCTTTTCAATGGAATTTCCAAGGATTTCATCCTCCCGAATATTTGATGGTTCTTGGTTCTTTTTTAGATCATTCAAATATCCCTGGACAATATTTTTATAAATTTTGTGCATCTAGAATAAGTAATAGTATTCTTGAATCTTATTTTTGAAACTCTAAAACATGGAGATTCTGGTTCTTCATTCAGATCTGAAACAAAGCCTCAAATATGTTGAAAAAAATTCATTCCCGAGTATGGTCACCAAAAATTTTGATGTTTAGATTGGTCAAGACCCAAACAACAACATCATGAGGATATGAATCCCCTTGCGTTCTTATAGAGATGGTACTCCTATTGGCTGAAAGATTGGAAGATTGTTTGTACGGTTTTGCAATGAATGTAAAGGGTGAATGCTAAAGAGAAAAACCCAAGAGATCTTCCAAGAAATATTACATATAGAAATGTAAAACCCTTATATACAATTATACAAATATACATTAGATAATTTAAATAAAAGATATGATAAAATGTGAAAATAGATATTTTTGTCTACAAGGTTTTGGAGTCTCCTTCAACAAACATTCTTTCTTTATGGTAAGATAAACTGAACAGAGAATCTGCTATGACATTTGCAAGATGAAGAAATGATACCCCAATATGACAAGGTTAATAATGTCATAAACTTAGAGAACTGAAACGGCTTGATCCAGGTGGATATTGGTGGCCACCCACCTATTCCAACTGGCTCCTCTTGTCTGTTTTTTGTTCAACACGTTCTTATGTACTTTTTTGTAATCATGGGTTCTACACTTCTGGGGCTGTTTGAAGCCCTACACATCCTCCAGGTGGATACTGGTGACCTCTCAACCTAATTCAACTAGATTATTTTGTATGTTTTCATGTCAACACATCTTGTTGTACTTCCAGGGCCGTTTTGGGGCCCTAAACATTGTTTTTTTGGCTCGCCACAGTCAAACTGTGAAAAAAATCTCTTTTGGAATGAACAAGGTCTAATACTTGGGCTACATTGTTGATGAGAATGGGGTACATGTTGATCCAGCTAATATCCAAGTCATTCGTGACTGGCCCTGCCCGACCACACTAACTGAGCTTTGGAGCTTCTTGGGACTAGCCAACTTCTATCGTTGGTTCGTGTTGGGATTCTCCCATATTGCATGGGCCCTCAATCAGGTGACCAAGGGTGGTGGAAAGGAAAATTTTGTGTGGGGGAAGGAACAAAAACAAGAATTCAATGATCTGAATCATCACTTTTTCTCATCTCCGGTACTCTCCTTTCCCGATATGTAGCAACTGCTCAAGACTAAGATAGATGCATTTGACTATGTTGTAGGCGCAGTTCTCACTCAACATTGCCATCCGATGGCGTACCATAGTGAGACACTCTCATATACTGTCTAAAAATACCCCACCTATGAAAAGGAAATGTATTCCATTGTACAAGCATGTCGCCAATAGAAACATTACATTCTGGGAAAGGAGATGATCATCCACATTGATCACAAGCCTCTACAGTTCATACAGACACAAGGGAAGTTGTAGAATGATCACCATCATAAGTGGTCCACCTACCTACAGTATTTTAATCTCAACATCAAGTATAACACAGGGATCTCAAATCGTGTCATTGACTGCCTCATTCGACCTCATGTGGTTGCACTCACTACTGTGCTCCATTCCTATGGACATGAGGCATATGAGTGGCCCCAACTTTATCAGCAAGATCAAGAATTTGCCACCACCTATCAGCGCTTGGGTATAGGCGTGAATGTCACTAATTTTCACATTCAGAACGAACTATTATGCCATCTGGTCCATCTATATTTTCCTACAAGCGAGCATGCAACTGATCTGGGAAGCCCACTACAGTCGAATGGTAGGACATTTTGGCGTGGAGAAAATTGTGATCGTTCTTCAGAAACATTTTTTTTTGCCAAAAATTCGACATGACGTCAGCAAGTATATCAAATATTGCACTTCATGTGCCATTGCCAAGCCAGCCATCAAGAAGTAAGTTTTATATACCCCTCTTCCTACTCCTGAGAAGACTTGGGAATCCATCTCAATGGATTACATGTCTGGCCTTTCGTCCACCAAGAAAGGAAATCATTGTGTATTTGTGGTCATTGATCAGTTTTCAAAGATGGCCATCCTCACAACCTGCAAGAAGAATATCAAAGCGACAGATACTGCCAAGCTCTTCTTCGAACAAGTGTGGGTCCATTTTGGTATACCACATACCATCATCTCCGACCGAGACAACAAGTTCCTCAACACATTTTTGTGAATTCTTCAATCATTGTTGGACACCAAGCTCACTAATCCACTTCTTTCTACCCCCAAATAAATGACCAAATAGATGTTTTCAATCAGATGATTTTTCACATCCTGCACATGTACAACTCTAAGCATCTATGTAAATGGTATGAGAGTCTCCCCTATGTTTAGCATAGTTACAACAGGGTTCTCCATAGCTCCACCGACCATAGCCCATTTCAGGTGGGGCTGGGATTCCAAACCTTGTGTCCCATGGATGTTGCACTACCTCTTGCCACCACACAGACAAACTCTTCCCATGTTCAGTTTGAGACTGAAAAAGCCACTAGATTCATTGAGTAGATTCAACACATCCACCAACAAGTCCAGGAGATTTTGCAGAAATCCAATGCTAAGTACATGAAGTGCCATGATCAACATAGGGTACCGCACCAATTTCAGGTTGGCGACAAATTTTGGTTACATTTGCAGAAGGAGCATCTCATGAGGCCCCATCAGAAGCTTTCCTCCTTCGCTATGGGACTTACACTATTACCAAGGTTGTGGGTAGCAATGCTTTTGAGCTCAACACTCCACCCTTCCTTGGCCTGCACCCAGTGTTCAATGTGGACCTCCTTCAACCATATTTTCTACCATTATTGGACACCTCAGAGATTGCATAACATCTAACACCAACATATCTCAACCTCGACTGCATGGAACAAGCATCCACTGATCAGATAGTGTACACATAGTTCAATGGAACTCACCAGCAAATGATCCAACTTGATCAGGTTGTAAAGGCAGGGAAACTCTTAAACCAAGTCAAGTGGCTCACCCAAAGCCAAATCCAGCAGAAATTTCCTCACCTGATGGGGGAACTCAATGCAATTTATACCATTGCTTCTTAAGGGGGGAGGATTGATCCAGGTGGATATTGGTGGCCACCCACCTATTCCAACTGGCTCCTCTTATCCATTTTTTGTTCAATGCGTTCTTTGGTACTTCCTTGTAATCATGGGTTCTACACTTTTGGGGTTGTATGAAGCCCTACACATCCTCCAGGTGGATATTGGTGGCCTCTCACCTAATCCAACTAGCTTCTTTTGTATGTTTTCATGTCAACACATATTTTTGTACTTTTAGGGCCGTTTTGGGGCCCTAAACATTGTTTTTTTGGCTCGCCATAGTCAAACTATAGAAAAAGTCAAAGTTTGATGGCGTAATGTGTATTTATCTAAAATACCTTTCCAACAAGATATCACATGCCTAAAATGAAGGTCATATGAAAAAGTTACAACCCCGAGAAGTTGAGGTACCAACTTACCCATAGGGGCCCACATGAATTTTGGCGTTTCGCCTTCTAGGGTTAGGTTTTTGGATGTCTATGGTTTTGGAATTCATGAGTAATATCAAAAAGGCCTCTGGAGCCTCATTGTAATCATTATGCACAAAAAGATGTGTGTAGAAACCACATCTCTTCTCAGAGATAACTACCGCCATTCGAGCAAGTGTTTCAGTTCTGTAGTTGTACAATTTCAGCCTATTTCATTTATTTATTAGAAGATATTGTTCACTGGTTATCTGTGTTATTCTTCATATCTTTGTGTTTATTGTATTCAGTTTGTAATTAGTTCGTTCTGCTCCTAAATCTGGATCACAGCTTCAACAAGGTCTCACTGACTACTACACGAATTAAAATGAATAGTATTTGTTTTTTACAAGCAGAGGTTGTGCTCCTTTGGACTTGAAATTTTACAAGATGACTGAATATTTTGAAAGAAAGAACTGCTCAGACGAAAATATTATTGTTCTCAATACATTCATGGAAGATTTGACAGAAAAGAAGAAGATGTAGAGAGAAAAATTTTAACAAGCCAGTCCACCAAATCTTGGAGAGATAGAACTTTTCTTATTGTGGACTCTTCACCACTATAGAAACTTTTGACTGCCAACCTCTTGATGATGTCTTCTCTTTCCCTTTTAAAATATTATCTCAATGTTCTTGAAGTAGTTAGGGTTTTTCTTTCTAGAACTTTCCATGATTCCTTTTTGGAGTAAATCTCTTTTAATTAATGCTTTATTATATTCTCATTAATTAATTTATGTCATTGAAATTCGTTCCTTCAAGTAGGGCCCACTTATTCCTTTAATAAAGTTTATTTAATAAATTTTATTTTCAAATTTTCAATTTGACTGCCTTTAACAAAAGCAGATTGTGTTTTAATTTTCTAAGTAATATATTTTTCCTTTCAGCCATGGGAAACATTCCAGATACAATATTCATCATCTCATCTCTCTAACGAGTCCCCCTGAGCATAATTTGGAGTTTTGGATCTCAAGATATGAGCTCGGGAAGTTGAGGTTCCGAGAAGATATATCATCAAACCATATAAATCAAGCTGACTCTTATTTCATGTTTTAAGAGAAATATGGCCAATTTAAAACCTTTAAACCTATTCCATCATATTCCTCGTTAAATTACCTTTCCAGCAAGGTAAATTTTACCCAAATCCAACTCCCAGATCTCAAGTTATGGCCTTTGGAACAACACGACTCAGCAATCGTCGATCAAATTTGTGGGGCAATCTAGGCCCTTAATTTAAATTTCGTCCTCCTTCATAAGAATTTCAATTTTTTTTTTATAAAATGTTTATCCCACATGCATGGGATTTTTGGAGAGTTTATGGTATATAATAAAAAGTATGTTATACACTTAATTTGAGTTAAGGAGAGACTATGGAGACTTGAACTCGACCCCTTAGAAAATTAGTGAATAATTAAATATTTTAATCTCCCATTCATCCTCTACCTATGCCCAGTTAGTGCCTAGTAAGCACCCAATCAACAACAATTCAACACCTAGTCAAAGCCCAGTAAGCACCTAGTCAACAACAAGTCAGTGCCTAATCATATTCTGCTTGTCACAGCCTGATAGGGTGACACATGTCATAGTGTAAATAGTTTCCATGTGTCATAATATGGTTGGATGGATAGGGTTCCATGTGTCATAGTGTAATTGGGTAGATAAGGTGCCATGTGTCATGATCTCATTGATTAATGGTATAATGGGAAAAAACTTAGGATAAATGGTTAAGTAAGGGAAATGGTGGACGAGAGGTGGGGAGGAAAATCATGAGGGAGGAGAGAGGGGTGAGGGAATGGGGATATGGAGTAAGGGATGCAGGGTGAGGGAATATAGGAGAGTAGGTCCACATGGAGAGGATGTAAGGGCAGATTAAGGGGATGCAGAGCGGGAGTAAGGTATGTGGAGGTAAGGGGGGGGAGGGGAGTGTAGGTATGCATGGAGAGGTGAGGGAGATGGGGAATATGGTTAAGTGTGGGTGAGTGGGGAGAGGGATGAGTGGAGAGGGGATGGAATAAGGGATGTGAAGGTAAGGGGGATAAGGGATGTAGGTCTGCAAGCATATTAAAATGATTAAGTATGGGATGGAAAAACCAAGAAAATGTATGAATGAAGAACTAAGAAAATGAGAATAATTCAAGAATTAGTCTCAAGTGCTAAGAATGGAACCAAGAAAATGTGTAAGTGTGGTTCCAAGAAGATCTTAGTTTTGTTGCACACACAAAAAAAAAATTGGGGTGACTGAACATAAACATCGATGTGTTGAGCATACGAACTCGGATTTTTAATCCATAAAATGTGTGATGAAGTTGAGACTGAGGATTATGCTACGAACTGATAATATTTCAAAATTTCCTTCTTTTGATATCGATTTTGTTGTATTTTATTCCAAGAGTGGGAAATCTAGTTGATCAATTTTTTTTTATGAACAAGAGTATATCCTTTACCGTTGAGTGGGAGCATAAAGGTTATGATTATTGAATACCTGACATAAGTTATGAAGTGCTTCAATGATTTCACCAAAGCATAAATATGTTTCTCCATGTTGGTATAATTCAAATCTGCATCTCTGAGCATGTTGCTCATAAATGCAATTGGATGCTTATTTCCATGATTATTCTTTTGTAATAAAACACCTGCAACAATATTGTCATGAGCAAAAGAAAAATGTAATGAGATCTTTCAAAAAATCATGGATTATCAATACTGATTCTTTAGTGATGAAATATTTGGTCTGCTAAAATGAGTGGCACCTGAATTCATCTCATTTGAAAGCTGCATCTTTCTTAAGCAAATTGTTCAATGGATTCGGTAGTTCTCATATATTTTGGATGAAACGTCTGATGAATTTCACCTTGCCAAGAAATGAACTTAATTCTTTCTGATTTCTTGGAAACTCAATATTTTGGATTCCTTTGATCCTTTCAGGATTACTCTTACTCCATCTTTAGATACAATATGGACCAAAAGTTTTCCCTCTGTCACACCTAGGATGGTCTTCTTTCGATTGAGAGATATTCCATACATCCTACATCGTTCAAAGACTTGCTTGAGGTGATTGATATGATCTTTCCTGTTCTTTGAGAAAATCGTGAGGTGATCGTGATAGATATCAATTATCTTCTTGATAAGATATCTGAAGGCATAGTCCATGGCTCGCTGAAATGTAACTCCTGCATTTAGCAAACCAAACAACATTCTCATGTACTCATATGTTCCCTAGGGAGTTTTGAATGTCATCTTTTGTCTATCTTCGTAAGTGACCAACACTTGGTTGTATCCTAAGAAAGAATAAAAAAAAGACAACATTTATGAACTTGTAATCCTCTGTAAAATCATCTCTATGTTTGGAAGAGGATAGTTGTCTTTGATGCAATCTTTGTTGAGATTCTTGAAGTCAACACATAATTTTATCTGAATCATCTTCTTTCTAACTACCACTGGATTTGACAACCAATTAGTATGCATTGTTGGAGTAATGATCCATGCATCCAACAACTTCTTTAATTCTTGTTTGACCATGGGGACTAACTTGGGATTGATCCTTCTCAACTTCTATCTGAAAGATTTCACTTTTGGTAGGACTGGTATAGTATGTTGAATAATCTCCCCTTTGTAAGCCTTGAAATCATCATATGAACAAGTGAAGACATATTTGTATTCTATCACCAAATTCTTTATCTTCTCCTTATCTTCCTCAGTTGTACCTGTGCCAACTTTAATCATTCTCTAATATGTAACTGTTCCCACATATGTATCTTGATACTCTTCTGGATTTGTTTTTTTTGTCATTCCCTTAAATGCATCATCTATGTCAAATTTTGCTTCCAAATGCACCAATCCTATGGGGATTCTATTTGCGCATATTTCTGTAATAGATTCATCATTCCTCTCATCACGTGAATTTGGCTCAAATTCTTGGATGTCATGAAGGAAGATGAGAATTTGGTCATCATCTTTGAACACCTGCCAATTTTCCACATTGTCTGGAATGGAGGACATGTAAAGTGTGACTATGCTGCCTCCCTTATCTAATTCCAGACATGGTGGAAATAATGGTGTTACTATTGCAAGTGCATCGACCTTCTCATTCTGTGCTCGAGGTACTTCTTTGAGATAATTCTCATCAAACTCTTCCATTGCTAAAATAATTATTGTCGTGTATATTTTTGTCTTTTCATGCTTGCAAGCATGGTGGCATTTAACCTAGAAAACAATAAGGTCAGAATCACCAATAACATGTAACATTTTAATCCCTAAATATTTAAAAATATTCAAACCAAGTAACAATGCTTCATATTCAACAACGTTATTTGTATCTTGAAATTATAATATGAAAGAGTAATAAATAAGTGCATCAGAAGGGGAAGAGAACATGATACCTACACCATTACCTAACTTGGAGCTAGCTCCATCAAAATTCATTGTTCACTTTCCATCGGTGTTTGAGTTATCTACTGCTTCTGCTGTAAATATGGTGTAAGCTCCAAATCCTTGATCTTCCCATATTAAACCATCTTCCTTATTTTTGGGATCCTCTAGATGGTTCTGTTTGAAAGCCTCTCTGAATAGAGTAATTGATTCACCATCAGGACTAGGTATTATGGCATAAGATAAGTCCATTTGCAGTGTGTCACTAAGCTTGGATGACCATTCTCTAGATAACAACATTCCACATATTGCATGGATATAAAGAACAACTACATCCATGGTGATCATGACATATGAATGTTTGGTTAGATGAACTTGAAAATACTTGATCACACCATTGGCTGGGATTTGTCAGGAATCAAAAGCACATACATTCATGTAAGGTCTAGATTTCTTCAATCCCATCTTGTTCGCAAATTTTAATGACATGACATTCATTCCTACCTTAGTATCCATCATACAGTTGTGTAGAATCCAATCTATAACCACCAGTGATATGAAGAATGGATCGTGCTGATCATTTGATTCAAAAGTTCTCGACAAGCATAATGGAGGATCTTTTTCTATCTTTTTAGTCGATTTAGCATTGTTTACCACTACAAAACCCAAAGTCTTTCCCATTTGTTGTTTGAATACTAAAATCTTCACTATTTCGACCAATGGGATTGGTACCTTGGCATTATTTTCACAACCTATGATATCGATCTTTGAATTTTTGGTTGCTATCTTTTTCTACTATGTCTGAGATAGGGGTGTCGAACTTGGTATTTCCTTCCCTATAGGGACCCCCTAGGAGTCTTCTTATTTCTGCGTGACCTGTTGGGAGTAGGCCAAAGAGAAAAGAAAGGCTATTTTGGGAAAGAAGGCATGCATGAGGGAAGTGACAACTGGAAGGAAGAGCAACACGCGTGCATGCATGGAAGACCTAACGACGTTAGGGTTAGGGTTTTTGCAATGTATTGTAATGGATGGTGAGCCAGAAATGTATAAATAGAGATACCTAGGTCTCATAGAGGGGTTGGTTGATATAGAGAGTCTAGAGGAGGAGTCGTGTTTTGATAACTAGTTGTTGTGATATTTTGCTATATGACCTAATTTTGTAAGATGTTGAGCTGGAGGGGAGTAAGGAGGGTTAGATCTTCACGGTTAGATCATAGGCTGAGGAGCCTAGTGCAATCTAGTCCACCTCATAATAGATCTGAACCCGACTGAGAAGAGTTGTAAAGCGTACGACGTTGTAGTTTTGGAACTACTATAATAAAAGAGCTAATATCCAAATCTTTGTGGACATAGGCCAGGAGGGGATGAACCATGGTAAAAAATGTGTTATGTGATTGAATTCATGTGTTTCTTTACTGTCTTCAGTAGTTGTTGTTATGCTAAATGAATTAGTTGATTATGATCTATGCATAATTGTGAATGAAAATTTATTGCGTTAATAAGTTAAATTAGATCTCTCAGTGCACATTACTCAGATATCTACTCAATCATGGTTGCAAAATCATGATTATTGTAGCCACCCATTAATAATATCTCGGGTGAGACTGTGCAGTGTGCTCTGTGTGTTTCATTGCCTTCTGGTTCATTAGGAGGGTCGATATTTTTAGAGGCTTTGTTGGAACCCCAAATAGACATGAACCCTGGGTCACTCAAGATGAAGATATAAACTCAGACATATCAATAGTAACCAACAAATGGTTTCGTTGATGTTGGTTGGAATAGTAGAGGATTGAGTAGATGGGATCTGTTGAAGATATGTTAAAAGATACATGAGATCTGAGCGAGGTGAATCAAGAGAATACTAAAGTGAATGAGGAGAAAGAGAAAAGAATGAGCCTCTAGAAGGGCATGTTGAGACCGTGGAATCCCACAAAAGTAGAGATCAAGAGTTGGCTAAAGACAAAAGAACTAGAGTTTGCACAAAGAGATAACATAAACCCTAGAGTAACACCACACAAATATCTTGAGAAATACATGTTTATTGATTTGCATGAAGTCTTTTTTTGTGATTTTCCACACTTATTTCAGTAGTGAATACTAAGGTTGAAGGATAACCATGCAACGAACCGGATCCGACAGTTAGAGTGGACTCTAGTACATATTGAGCAGTTATATAAGGTGAACAAAAAATTCACCCGCATAGTAGATTTTTGGCTCGACTATATTGTAGCAGGCTTTATAACAGAGTTTGCAGTAGATACAACAAATTCGTACAGTGCAGTGGAGCTAGAGTTTCTACGTGGGCCTCGAGGAAGGTATATTATATCGATGTATACTTCTATTAAGATACTAATATACAACAAAGGTGTAATGACAATGGAGTCACACAGCTGAAACCTCCTTGCGTGCATGGGGGAAGGGGGGAAGCAATGACAAAAAGAGGAGAAATGGGAGGAAAGGATAAGGGAAAGAAGGGGGGAACATTTTACCCGATCATGATGGACGATGACTAGATCAAGAGGATCATGGTGATAGCTGGAAAGATGCACAGTGGAGTACCCTACCAATACAAGGTGAATACCAAGAAGAGAGTCATATCCGCAAGGGAAGGCTTGGCAAGTGATGAAGAAGAGGTAGAGGATCTTTGGGCTATGTAGAAGATTGAGGAAATCATGCGTTCAACATATGAGAGGAAGACGAGAGGTCCAGGAACGGGAAGAGAAGGTAGAAATCATATCCATATTAATGTCAGTGTGGAACCCATAAACCCATGTGCGACTAATACACCAAAGAGAACACCACCATTTAGACAACCGAATTTCGGGAGAAGAAAGACAACATGAAGTACATCTACACAAGGAGAAACAACAAGAGGGGCCAGTTCATGAAGCACTAGTCAAGTATCTACACCACACGGAGGTAGTATTTTAACATTCTGGATGATAGGACACAATCCCACCATCAGGCTACCAAAATTCAAAGGAGAAGCGTCCGAGGACCCAGAAAAACATTTGTTCATCTGTGAGAAGATTTGGGAAGCAAAACAGATCACAGACAAAGATACTAAACTGGCACAGCTATAAATTACACTAAGAGATCACACACTGGATTGGTATATGAGTTTAACTACAAACAATCCACTAGGGACAACTAGAACGATTGCAGACATCAAGAAATTGTTGATAAACGAGTTTCAGAAGCCAAATTCAGAGGCTTAGTACATGAACAAGATGATAGAAATTAGACAAAAACCAGGAGAATCTATATGGGATATTGACCAGAGATTCAAGTGACTGAAAGGAATGTTGAAATATCTCATGACCAATATGCAACATAGGCACCTATTCATCAATTCATTGCTACCACACTTGAAATACCCATTGCAACAACAAAAGTTTCAGACACAGGAAGAGGCTCTCCAAGTAGCCCTACAACTGGAATAAAACCAATATCAGCAGATGGATCCAACCATCGAAGAACTGAAGGAGGATTTGAATAACTTAACATTCTAGCTAAACCAGAACAAAAGTAAGGAAAAACGAGAATTTGTTTGGTGTACCACATGCAGGAAAGAAGGACACCACAAGAATGAATGTCCAACATTCGCGTAGTATATGGGAGAAGGAATGCCAAATTCGTTACCAATAGGAGGACTATGGTGCGAGATCTGAAAGAAATCGAGCCACGATCCATATCACTTCCCAATGATGCAAAAATACCAGACATTCCCAAAGAGTTAATATTGCAACTTTTGCAAATCAGTGGGCCACGATAACAAAGATTGTAGAACTATGGATTTGATGTGAGAGAGGACATCGGATGCATATAGAGTGCAGGCATAAATGATGACTAGGCAAGCCACACCAAAATTTAACCAAGTTCCAGCCCCATACAACACTATGTAGCAACAGTTAATACTGCACAACAATCATATAATACCACGCAGCCACAGTACAACACAACGCAAACTCAGTACAATATCGTGCAGTACAATCAGGTGCCTCCATATAATGCGCTGAGAAGAGATCGAGCTGGCTACACAGGTGGAGGACGAGTAAGAGGAGGCTTTGGAAGAGGTAGAGGACCAGTGGTATGTCATAACTGTTGACAACTGGGACATTATGCAAGGGAATGTCCACTTCCACCAGCAACGTGTATGTATTGTCGAGCATTGGACCATGATATGGAAGAATGTCCGACACTATTAGTAAATATCTAGGAAAAGAGGAATCAAAACAATCAAAACGTTCAATGAATTTCAGCAGAAGTGAGGGATGAAGGAAGGAACATCAACATAGTTATGTGCGGAGGAGCTAAAATAGGAAACGACGCAGCTCAACAAGAACCAGTACAACACCAGTGGGTGAAGAAGAATGTCGAACCAAGGAAGAAGTTCGACGCAAAATGAGAAGGAGATATTTAAGAAATCCAGACAAGAATTTCATAAGGACAACATTGCATCGAATTCAATGACACAACAGACTAAAGAGGCTCCAGAGTACGAGATGCCTCCATCGTTGGATCATATCAATGAAATGCAACCCATTGGACAAGTAAGTACAATCAAAGGCTTTTTACAATCATGTGTAAAACTAGTGAATGATCCATCCATTATCAAAATATTGCAGAATATATTATAAAAATGTAGCATAGAGACAGAAGGAAAACTAGAACAAAAAATAGTCAATCACCTACATACAGGGAGAAAAACAAGTAGGGAGTTCAGGCTGAATACCAACATTGAAGATTTCAACATGGGAGATATCATACTAGATCTAGGTTCTGAAGTCAATGTACTACCAAAAAGACATGGAAATGTATGGGAGAGCCCACATTAGGATAATCACTTGTCCATCTGAAACTAGAAAATCAACACAAAGTCCTACCAATGGGTAGACTGAAAGGAGTGACAATATACATGGATGGACTGCGCACTAAAGCAGACTTCAAAGTGATTGAAATAGTGTACGGCACAACACCATATCCAACGTTCCTTGCCTTGGAATGGGAGTTTGACAACCAAGCCATAATCAATTTAAAGATCTGAAAAATGACATTTGAGTCAGGGGAATATAGGGTCATTGCACCATTAGACCCATCAGAAGGGGAAAGGTTCGTAGAACCTACTTGCTTAGACTTAGAGGAAATCAACTAGTTGTATAGAACAACTGTGTGCAATGAGGACTATGTAAACCCAACTGTAGATGGGATACTCAGTTGGTGGAGCATTACTTCATGTGCGACAGACTCCGATACAGGTTTAGAGAACTGACAACAAGGCTGCATGAAGTTTCCACAAGAAGGTGTGCAAGAATAGACTGCGCAGTGAGATGGCTAGGCACGGAGATAAGGGAACCACCCAATTTCCACGGAGGAAATGATCTAGAAGTATTCTTGGCACAGTATGAGGATGAAGTGTTAGAAAATCAGAGACTCTTAGCACTCGATATATCACTCAAGGCCACACCTGCAACTTGCAAGATGGTGGGGCGTACACAAAGAAACAATCATGGATTGGTACCAATGTAAGCGGTTACTGCGCATAAGGTTTGGCGCAGAACATAAAAGAAACAAGCAACATAAGTACGATGGACAAAGGGCACCAGTGGAACACTTGGAGAAGTGTAGAGCGTTATGGAAAATGATACCCCTAGAGGAATAGCCCCATAATTTCATACACACTTTAGAGGGCATACCAGCCAACTGGTATACAAACCAGGAACTGTGCAGAGGAACTTTGAACTTGACAGTACTACAATAGAATTTTACAGTCACTTTCTCATTTGAGCATGAGAACCCCAAAATAGATGCAACACTTAAGTAGATAAGAGGGGTGATATTCATTAAGGAACCAAAAGTCGAACTCATAACAGAAGAAAAACACCAGAACAAACAGACAGTCAAAGAACTGTTGTCATGCTACCATGTGCAGGAAGAAGCACCAGATGAAGATGATCTGTGCGATATTCATATCGAGGAAGTGGAAGGCGAAAGAGAAGTGGAGGGTCCACCTCTAGAATCAGAATTCATTGTTGCATCGATCAAGGTGAAGAAAGTCAACATTGGGATAGTTGAGAATCCAAAAAAGGCCATCATTGGAGACTACTGGAATGAGAAAACAATAGAAAGAATAATAGAGTTATTGTGCGAGTACAACGACCTGTTCCCCACAAAATTTACAGAAATGAAGGGTATAGTGGTAGCGCTAGGAGAAATGAAGATACCACTCAGAGCTAAAACGAGACCGATCAGACGGCAACCATACAGATTAAACCTGATATATAAGCAGAAAGTCAAAGATGAGATCGACAGGATGCTCGAAGCCAAAATCATAGAACCAGTGGAAGAATCGAAAGGGATAAGCTCGATGGTACTTCAGGAGAAAAAACAAGGCAGGATAAGGATATGCATCGACTTGAGGAAGTTGAACGATGCATGCCTACATGACTCGTTCCCTACACCTTTCATGAACAAAGTGTTGGAGAACATAGGAGGACATGAAGTTTACTCATTCACTGATGGATTCTCAGGCTACCACTAGATCAAGATAGCACATGAAGATAGATACAAGACCTCGTTTTCTACAGAATGGGGATCCTATCAGTACACAGTCATGTCGTTTGGACTGAATAATTCACCAGCAATATTTTCCAGAGTAGTCATCGCTTCATTCAAGGAGTTTATCCACCAATTTCTAGAGGTATACTTGGATGACTGGGCAGTTTATAGTCTACTGAAATACCATGTAGAGGTCCTATGGTTGATGTTGTAAAGATGCATTCAGTGCTAGATATCATTAAACATAAAAAAATGTATATTCAGAACACTGTTTGGGATACTATTGGGCCATCTAGTATGCAAACAAGGCTTACTAGTAGATCCTGCAAAAATTGTAGTAATTGTTAACTTGCCACCACCAAAAATAGTCTATCAACTAAGAGCGACATTGGGACACATGGGATACTACAAAAAGTTAATCAAAGGATACGCATAGATCACCGTGCCAATGGAGAAACTGTTAAGGAAAGATATAGAGTTTCAGTGGAATGAATATTGTCAACACGGTCTGGATACACTGAAAGAAAAAATGGTAACCGCACCAATACTAGTATTTCCAGACTGGGACAAGATATTCCATGTACATGTAGATGCATCATTCATAGATCTTGGAGTTGTCTTGGCGCAACCAGGAATGGCATTTGGATCACCCTATAGCATTTGCGAGCAGAAAGCTATCAGAATCATAACAGAACTATAACACCACAGAGAGGGAAGGCCTAAATATGGTTTATGCACTACAGAAATTCAAACATTACTTATTGGGAAAACATTTTAATATGTTAACAGATCACTCGGCCCTTAAATACCTAGTCAACAATCCATTGTTGGGGGGGGAGAATCTGTCAATGGTTATTACTATTTCAAGATTTTGATTTTGAACTAATAGTCAAGCTAGGAAAGCTGAATGTAGGACCTGACCACTTATCAAGGGTCACAAACAGAGAAGAACCTAAAAATTTAGAGGACAACTTTCTGGACACACAGTTATTTTTACTCCAGATTGCTGACGAATACTTTGCAGATATCATTCAGTACTTAAGTATAGGTACTGCACCATAGGAATATAACATTGTGCAGAAGAAAAACATGGTAGTATAGGTTGCAGACTATAAGCTGATCGCAAAACACTTATACAAAATGGGCGTAGATAGCATATTGCAAAGATATGTACTAGAACGAGAAATACCAAGGGTTTTAGCAGAATCCCGTGAGGGAATAGTAGGGGGACATTACGCAAGCAAATCTACCACGCAAAAGGTATTTCGCGCAGGACTATGATGGCCAACAATTCACAGGGATGCAAAGGAGTACTTCCAAAGATGCATTGTCTATCAAAGGGTCAGTAAACCCAATAGAAGAGACGAGATGTCATTGCGACCATATGTAAATTTAAAGGTAATTGAAAAATGGGCAATAGAATTTGTGGGACCAATCAACCCACTAGAAAAAAGAACAAGAGCAAGGTACATTATCACCGCGACATAATACCTAACAAGATGGGCGGAAGTAGCACCAGTGAAGGATTGCAACGCAAAAACAACAACACATTTTATATTCGAACAAGTAATCACTAGATTTGGTTGCCCCGAAATTTTGATGAGCGACCAAGGAACGCACTTCATTAACAACACTATCAAGGCTATGACTAAATATTTTGAAGTCCATCATCAAAAGAGCACACCATATCACCCATAGGCAAATGGCACAATAGAAGCATTTAACAAAATCCTTGAGAATGCACTAACAAATATATGTAACGTCAATAGGGATGATTGGGACCTCGAAATACTAGCAGTATTGTGGGCATACAGGACCACATGCAAGAAGTTGAAATGGCACACGCCATTCAAACTAGTATATGGAAAAGAAGCAGTGGTTCCATTATAAGTTTTGGTACCCAGTCTGCCCATAGCAGCAATTACACATGTGACAGAACGAGGTGCAGTACAGGAGAGACTAAATCATTTGATGATCATGGAAGAAGATAAAATCCTAGCAGGGTTCCACCAACAAGTTCAGAAAGCAAGGGACAAAGCGTGGCATGACAACCACATCAAGAAGAAAAAATTCAAGGAAGGAGACTTGGTGTTGATGTATGATAGCAAATCCATTCAGCATCCAGGAAAACTCAGAATGCACTAGTTAGGGTCGTACAAAGTAAAAACTGTCACAGATGTGGGAGCTGTATAGTTGAAGGATTTAGGAGGTGCAGAACTTAGAGGGGTGATCATTGGAAGCCGACTGAAGCTGTACCAGGACATTCGACCACCCATAACGTGAAATTCACTGTGCAATTTAAAAAAAAACAAAAAAAACAAGATAGTAAACGGTACCAACAAAGGTACAATGCATAGAAAGGAGAAAGAGCATACACACTTAGGAATACAAACCCATCGAAAAAAAGGATAATGATCGGTTCACAACAGAAACAAGTGGGAAAGGTAAATATGACAAAAGAAGTATTGAATGACAAAGGCAAGTTGAATTGAATGTTGGAAAGGACCGACGGGATGCCGCATTAATCGCACCAACTAGAGACGGCAAGGGAGAGTAATGGAAAGTACAAAGGAACTAGAGGTTCATTGAATCTGTAATAAAGATAGCATCTTCAACAAGATTCATATGATTCCCACACAATGCAAGGACGTGAAAGAAAACATCCTATTGTGAAAATAGAAGAGATAGAGAGAGATACAACATACAAAGCACAAAGTGAAGTTCATAGAGGTTGTAGAGGTCACTCAGCTAGGCGAACGACCAGATTTTACACCATGGCACCACCAAAACAAGGAGAATTGAGCCAGACTGCCCGACACTCCAGAGTTAGGACCAGGGCACAAGTACAATCGTAGGAAAGAAAACATCAACCACCAGAGGTCGTCAATGTAGACAAAATCCCATCACAAATACCACACCAATTAACCCCACACTCGTGGTAGAATAAACCCAACAGACAACACCTGAGAGCATGAACATGGATATGACACTAGAGGAACAGGAAAAACAAAACTAGGGCATAGATAGCCAAGTGCAACCAGAGAACCCTAAAGAAGCTCTGAGAGTCAATGGGACAACTCCAAAGCAAGCAGAAGAAATCGATCCTAATGGCACATAAACAATCGTTTCGGACATCCATAAGAGGGACCAGTGGAATATGTCATGAGCTAGATAGAACAATATGTCAAAGAGTGACTAATGGAGGCTGGAACCTCGAGTCATCCACCACCAAAAAAGGACAAGAAGCAGGTACCTAGGTCACCACGCAAGAAACCCGTCGCAGCCATTGTTTTTCCATGTATACCAAAAGGGGTACGGGTTAAATCAAACTTGCTAGGCTATTTCAAGAAGCTAAAATACTCAGACCATGATGTAACGGACACGAAAAAGTTCCCAGAGTTCATGAAGAATCCTACCTACAAACAGTGGGGTTAGATCTATTTGGGGAACCGGTTCATCAACCACTCCAGTGGGAAATAGGGTTAGCAAAAACGGGCATTTTAGGTCTATTGGAAATACCACACTTTGGCAGAGGACAGTATGCCAACAGTTGCATCAAATATTTGATGGGAGTCACACATGGTGGAGATATATGGTTGGACAAGATTGTCTCAATAGACGTAGAGATAATCGCACATATTACAGGGTGTCCATCACAGGGCATGGATCTCGTGCAATTTATCAATGATAAAATAAAGGAGAAAGAACTTGTTGAGGAGATGAAAATGAAATATGGCACTGACAGGGGGACACGTGGAATCATCATCAAATGGATCAGCGATGTCACAACAAGAATGGCCTCAAAAATCATGGCCTGCAAGATACTAAGAAAATGTCGCAAGGAGGAAGTCTCGGTCAGGGTTGTCATAGTTGCAACACAGTGTGTCGAGGGCACCACAATCAGCTGGGCCCCATATCTGTTGAATCTGTTTCTGGATGACTGCAAGGATGCGTAGGATATGGGAACATAATTTCATTATTCATGGTTGCTCATGCTGATAGCCATTATGGGATGGAAGGAACAGAAATATGTATTTTTTGCCACCAAACCCAAGCCCAATCATGGAGCAAGATATTTATCACTTGGCACCACATCAGATGCTAGGAACTGAAAGATGAATGTTGCCATATTTGAAGGATACCTACATGATATACAGGAGATCATTGCCAACCTCTGGAGAATAACACAACAGGTTGTTGCTTACTATAAGGGAATATCTAACTTCAAGGCCACACGACATGCAATGTGGATCGAGGCGCGGAAGGACCCCAACAAGCAATGGATACAACTGTGCTATTGCATCACAGAGGGAGGGTGACATAGAAATGGCTATCAAGGATTGGGAAGACGATTGGAGGATTCCATTCCTCACCCAAGACATACCTGCAAGGAAAGAGGAAGAAGAGGCAGGGAAGAAAGAAATACAGCCTTAGGAAGTCCCAGTGCCCAAGAAACCAAGGACGGGCCAAACCAAAATAAAGCAGATGAAAGAAGGGACAGCTAAGACAGGAACCCAAAAGGGGAAGAAGAATAATACGCAACCTCCCCAAGGAAAACATAAACAGGACGAGGTAGCGCAAGGGACTACACCAAGTCCCAATCCACAAGTACCTGGCCCGACTAAGAGACCAGCAACTCAGACGGGGGGTGCGCACAAGAAGATGAAGGCACATAGAACACCTTTAGAGTACATGATTATGGAGGATGATGCAGAAATGATAGCCCAAATGGTTTAGGATTGCACATCTGAGGATTTTGAGCATGTTGTGCACCACAGGGATAGAATTCAAGAGGAGCTGGAAGACATGCGACAGTTACTCAAGCATATCAAGGAAGTGTAGGCAGTTGGCAGCAACATAGTAATAGGACCGTCAGCATCACAAAAAGGAGGAGAATCAGAAACAAGTGAGCAAGATAAGTGCAACTATTAAGGACCTCAAGCAGAGGTAGAAGACAATGTCCATCACAGAGGGCGTAAGAGGGGAGTAGGATATGAAGAAACTACAGGTAGACCTCGCCACTGCGCAGACGTAGAAAAAGGAGCGTCGGGCTCAAATGGAACCACTTCAAGAGCGAGTAGCAGAGATCATTGAACAGGCAGAGGAAGCCAAGACATATATGGCACAGACCTAGGCAGAGTGTGCAGGATTGGTCAGTGACGAGATTGTCACGCAGACAGTAGACACACTCAAGGAAAAGGCTACACATGCTCAAATGCGAGCAACGGAGCTCAGGGCGAAGTTTGAGGCGATCACCAGGGAGAACAACAATGCTCACAAAGTTTAGGTGGCTCGAGACGAGCCATATGTCAGTGTTGGGGGCCTGTTGGGAGAAGGCCAAAGTGGAAAGAAAGGTTATTTTTGGAAAGAAGGCATGCACGAGGGAAGCGACAGTTGGAAGGAAGAGCAGCACACGCGCATGCATGGAAGACCTAACGATGTTAGGGTTAGGGTTTTTGCAATGTATTGTAATGCATGGAGAGCCAGGAACATATAAATAGAGATACCTAGGTCTCATAGAGGGGTTGGTTGATATAGAGAGTCTAAAGGAGGAGTCATGTTTTGATAACTAGTTGTTGTGATATTTTTCTATACGACCTAATTTTGTAAGTTGTTGAGCTGGAGAGGAGTAAGGAGGGTTAGATCTTGAGGGTTAGGTCGCAGGCTGAGGAGCCTGGTGCGATCTAGTCCTCCTCATAATAGATCTCAACCCGACTAAGAAGAATTGTAAATCACGTGATGTTGTAGTTTTGGAACTACTATAATAAAAGAGATAAGAGCCAGATCTTTGTGGACATAGCTCAGGAGGGGGTGAACCATGGTAAAACCTATGTTATGTGATTGAATGCATGTGTTTCTTTACTATCTTCAGTAGTTGTTGTTATGCTAAATGAATGAGTTGATTATATTCTATGCATAATCGTGAATGACATTTTATTGCGTTAATAAGTTAAATTAGATCTCTCGGCGCACATTACTCAGATCTCTACTCAATCTTGATTGCAAACACATGAGTATTGCAGCCACCCATTAAGACTATCTCGGGTGAGACTGCACAGTGCACTTTGTGTGTTGCATTGCCTTTTGGTTCACCAGGAGGGCCGATAGTTTTAGAGCCTTTGTTGGAACTCCAAACAGACATGAACCTTAGGTCACTCAAGATGAAGATATAAACTCAGACATATCAATAATAACCAACACAACCCATATTTATGATTTCTCTAATCAATCTTCTCCTAAGATAAGTTGCTACCAGACCCTCCTCCTCTGCTAGAATCACCCTAATCAAATGTTGACATCATATTCAACAAATCTGAGGCCTTGTTCCTTGTACAACTTCTTCTAATAGTGCCTCCTTATGATAGAGGAAGGTATCCTCTGAATGTAATGCTTAGCATGTAGTGAAAAGGTAAGGATATAGATGGTCCACTGCATATTTTATGTCCAGGTTGTTTGGAGGCTTTGGATTCTAAGGTGAACCATGGAATAGACTTTGAGATTGGAATCTGTTAGGTTGAATCTATTATTACACGTTCTGCATATTATTTTCCATCCTTGTCATCCTGTCTTTGCTTGATGTCTGAGCTTGAGTGAACATCAAATGCAATTGTTTCATTTGTTCAGATAACTTCATGAATTCATATGAGGACTTTGTGGAAGAGGATGCTTTTTCCTTTGATTCTGGTTTAGACCTTGGAGGGGCCATGATATCAGGTTTTTCTGACATTTCATAAATTCTATCCATATTCTTTGTCTTTTCTTTTGCATTAGTCAAGGTTGTAGCTTGAGATTGATTAATAAAAATGTTTAACATTCCTTGGAAAGCATTCAAGTAGTATGTTATCTTTGTTGTCTCTATAGGCACATGAGTATTTGGAATGTCCTATCAAATCTTGTCAAATATGTTATTAAAATATTCAATGGATTCAATTTCTTTCCTCTTAATAGATGTAAGTGTATTTAAAATAAATATAATGTCTTTCTTTTCAGTGCACTTATCAAGGAAAACTTTCTTTAATTTTTCAAAAGAATCAACACTAGAATTAGGAAAAGTCTCTAGCCATTTGGTTGTATCACCACTCATAGCAAGAGAAAAACATTTAAAAACAACATATAACTCAGTAACACGACTAAGTCAGAAACCCTGGAAAAACTTCTCCCAATATTCTTTGGTTCCTATAGATCAATCCCCACTGAAAGTGGGTATCAATTTAAGGGAAGTCGGGAGATCATGAGGGTACCCTACAATGTTAGTAAAATCAAATGGTTTATAAAAATCGATTAACGAAGCCATGTTTTGATTAGCTGGATTAACAAAGAGATTTCTTATATCAACAAGAGATTCAAAATGTAATGTTGATTTACCTCCCTTGCTCTTACCCTTTGGTTTATTCTCCGATAAAATAACTTAGGTTCGAGAGTGTATAATATCTCACCTTGAGAATTTAGTCTTGTGTTATACCTTTTTGTTTGTTGTGGTTCAGGTGGATTCACCAAGTGAACTCCTGCAAGTTAGCACAAATTATACTAAACTCAATAAAAAAATGTAAAACACAAGTGCTTACCAGATATTGAAAAATGGAGTTGCTAATGTTGGAAAATTTTAATTACACTGCACTTATTTTATTTTTCTTCAATGGAGTTTCCAGATGAGATACTAAAATGCTATCAGATAAAACCAAAACAATCTCATCAAAGTACATAACAATAAAACTTACTGATATATGTCGTTGATAACCCTTTTGGTTTGAAAACCTTATTCCCCGGCAATGATGCCAAAAAATGTTACCATCCAAACTAGCAGTCCTATAAGGTCTTATACTACTATGATAGCAACACAATGGATATTTTCTCAATGTCACCACAACACCTATCATTTTCCTTGTTTAATCCAAACTCCCATGCTAAGAGAATTTGGGAGGCTTCCAACAAAGTGACACTTCACCACAAAGAGTATCAAGACCAGTGCCTAAATAGAGTACACAAGGTGAAGTTAGGAGTTAATTGTTTTATTTGCTTGCTGAAGTAAAATACATTGAAGAAATTAAAGTGATCAAACAACAAGCTAACTTACCCTCAATCCTCAAAATAATGACCAAATAAAGTGCTAGAGAGAGGGGTGAATGTTCTTACCACTTTCCGGATGATTTTCTATATGAATACATTGATCAAAGTGGCTGAAAATGAGAGATTTCTTCGTTGTCTTGTTCTTTCATACCTGAAAAACAAAATGAAACACAAAAACCAACAAGGAAAAATGACATTTTAAGGCCTCTCACATTCCAAAAATACACTAGATCGATAGATATGTGGGTATGGAAGGTAGAGAAGCAAGGTATAAGTGTATATCGTGCCCTAAATCCTTCATATATGTAGTAAGACTAATTTCTGTTAGGCTAGAAATTACTTTTGCAGAATTGAGGTTCAAATCCACCTAAGGTCAAAACCCAAAATTTGCTATAACCACTAAAATGTGATTGTCGGGTTGTAGTTTTATTCTATATTGACCAAATAAAGATATAACATATAAATCAGATTTGGAATGAAAGTAGAAGGTTTTATGAGGTGAAAAATTACAACATGCACCCTTTTGAATGTCCACAATAATGTAGATCTAAAGATTTTCCTTACTATTATAATGTAGACCTACACACTATTTCTTGTTAAAACCCTTGTAAGATGTGTTCAATTAAGCACAAAAATCAAGGGACTATATATCTTCGGGTAGGGAAGTTCCCCAAGTGACAAAAACCCCAAGATATATTAGTTTTAGAGATACAGAAATGAAAAGGA